>CM041217.1:14880689-15110780 GCA_023065735.1 Coffea humblotiana
AACTCAAGATTGGAGCAAGAATTTGGAGTACAAGATGAAGTTTACTCTCTCTTTTCTCCCTCAAGGAGTTTGGCCAAGCAAGGGAAAGAAATGAGGGAAATTTTGGTCAAAATTGGAGTTTTAGTAAAGTTAAGAAAGTTAGGCAAGTCATCTTCGAATCGGGTCGCGACACGTGGCGCCTTTTAGGGTTTCAAACTTATCTTCTTCTTCCTCAATGATTCATCTAACTAGCTAACTTCTAATCACCTCCTAGCACCTTGTAAAATAATGTCACTTAATACTTCATCACTTAATCGGCAAAATTATATCGCACTAGCGGGGTCCCACATCGAACAAATGCACTTCAAGTTACGTACACTAACTTATACTAGGAAAATGATTTAAAAATTGTACTTACTTGTAAAATGTACAAAACATTTAATATTTTCAAAGGATAGTATAAAATATAGGCAAAGAAATAAAATAATACTTGAAAATGTGAAAATTTTCGGGTTCTCACAGCGTAACTTTGGTTGCACGCGGCGTAACTTTGTTTGTACAACGTGTAACTTTAGTACAAAAATTTGTGGGCCCCACACACGGTGTGAAAATCGATATACAACTTGTTATCTGGACCGCACATTTTTTTTTGGCCAAAATCTGGCCGTGAACAGTTCAGGACCGCTCCTGCCCCTCATCCCTTGAAAGTAGGGGCAAATAGCGATACAAAAAAATATGTGACTAATTATCTTTATTAAATAATACAAAAAATAACGCCATGTGTCAAATGCAATTGAAGGATACAAATACTATCTTTTTAGTGGATCAACTCAAATTTTCCTAGGTCCAAGCCTATAAAGGTTATTATTACCTACTTAGTAAAAATTCTATTAGCTCTCTAGGATAAAAAGAAAAAGTGCAAGATAGATTATTCCATTCTAAATTTTCCTAATACAATTCATTTCATTTATATTTAAATTATTCTCTTTAAGTCCAAGTTTTGAGTTGAACATCGGAGGCTCCACCTGGACACGAAAGCCTTGCTGCTTATTTGAATTTATACTAGATATTTAGACATACGCTTCTGGATATATATACATCCCAAATTAGGCATCTTCAAAAAGTTGAATACTATGTCTCCAGCTAGACCAAAGACTTTAGCTATTATATATTGACTACTCCAGCAAGGATTCATTTGTCGTATATAAACTTGCTCATTTTTTAATATCAACATTTGGTGCCAACTGTGGGAATCAAACTCACGTGTCATATGCGATTGAAGGATACAAAAACTATCTTTCATTGGACCGAGTCAGAAGATGTAGATAATACTACTCACGTGTCATATGGGATTGAAGGATACAAAACTATCTTTCATTGGACCAAGTCAGAAGATGTAGATAATACTACCATTATTTCTTGCACCAATGCCTCATTTAGAAAGGAATAAATAGAAAAACCATACCAGATGTGCTATGCCTTGCAAATAATTGGCTCCTCAATATGCTTTTGCTTTTACTTGTAATTTTTGATAAATTGCTACTTAATAAAGCAACATGAAGGCATTATTTGTGGGATTGTTCTTGTTATTGTAAGTAGGACTACAACTTACTCAAATAAGCTCATGAGCACTCACGCGCTGGTGCCATTAAAACTTGATTCAAACTCAATTAACACTGAGCTCATATATTTTTAATATTTTATAATTTTAGTGACAAAATTAGATGCAAGTCCCCTATATTTTTTATTATTTACTAGTATGAAATGTCTATTTTATCCACTTTTAAAAAATAAAAATATGTGTTTCTTATTTTTTTAGATTGAGTAGGCTCAAACTTGAGTTTGACTAAACTCGGACTGGGGTTTGAGCTCGATTTCAAGTTTTAGAATGAAAGCTTATCGATTTCAAACTTTAGTTCGAGCTTTGACAAAATTGAATTGAACTCAGTTCGATAAGGTAAAAACTCGATTCATCTTGACTCATTTGCAACTCTAATTTGCAAGAAGATTTTGAGCTACTCTTAGGAAAGTTAAGCCTAGTTCCAATAATTAAAAAAAAATCCACAAGAATAATAAGTAGGCATGAACTACAGCTCCAGGTTGAACTGGCAACAAAGTAAAGTTGTAATTGAATTTGGGAAATCAAAATGCGGACCGGTGGCTGAAGGTTCTACTTTAAGTTCTTGAGAAATGGGACAGAATCTTGGCGAAAGGTCCATTTTAGATTCTTCCAAATTGGAAGTAGAACCACAACTAGGGATTTTGGTCCAGATGTGGTTTATATCCATTGAAAAGGAAAAAAATAAAGAGAAAAGACAAATTCTAGGCTATAATTCTTCATTTTTCCTCTACTCTCTTGCTCTCGATATTTCTCATTTGGTCAATATAATTTTATAATTTCTTAAATTCTCTCAATTTCTTATTCTCTCAACATTAGTGTATTTGGATTAAACGTACTAAACCCCCGCTGCCCTAACTATGTGCTGAAATGAGCTGAAATTGTAATGGAAAGGAACCAAACGTTAATTGGAAGGAATCAAAACCATATCTAAAGTTTCAAAGATGTAACTACAATTATACCTACAAAGTTCAGTACCAGTTCCACCTTTCAAAAGAATTATAACTGGCAGTTTTGGAATCGTAATTGGATCCATGGCAATGGCTAATGGTAATTGGTAATTGTCACAAATCTTTGCCAGTCAACCCAAGTAACTCTTTGTTCAACTGCTTCTTATCACTGCTGCATCCAGGTATAAATGCTATGACAAATTTCAGCTAAGACATGAGTATTTACCTCAAAAATTACTTTTCTAAATATAAACAAAACACGAGAGCTGCTTCTCATTACAAAATAGGTAGTCAGTGGAATTAAAATAGTCAGTGGAATTAAGATCATGTTGCATTAACTGTCTGAGTCTTAGTATGACCCTACTTGATCAATAAAGGATCAAAATGATCCCATCAATAAGTGAAGGCTTGTCACACATTCTCCACCTCCTTTTTCTTCTTTCCTATGCTTTCTGTTTGTCAAGAACCAAAAAAAAAAAGAAAAAGAAATAAAGTTTCTGGTGTACATCCTTCACTACGCAGTTCAGGCTTGGAGTTAAGCCATTTGAAGGGAGTCATTTTGAGTGTTCATCCATCATGCCTCAACTAAATAAATCACTTTATTCAAACAATTCTTCTTCCCCTTTTGCTATGTATAAACTAAACCGACATTCAAGATATTACCAATCAGATTTTTCGTTTGAAGCCCATCGTCTTGTAACATCTGGCATTTAGTTCCTTATGCTTGATAAGAAAGATTGAAAACGTGGTACGAAAGAAATTGAAATTGAGAATTCCATTTGCTTGATAGCGAGTACAAAAGAAATTGAAGTTGAGGATTTCATTTGCAATTGCACTTCAAGAGCATATTCAATGCCTAGGCTTTCAGTTTTGACACCTAACAAAGATTATGAAACAGATAAAAAAGTTTGCAGGTATTAAGCAAAGATTTACCGATGAGAATATACAAGGGTTCAACCTCCGCCTTGAGTTGAACAACTCTAAAATGCAGTAGAGAAGAGGGGAAAATAAATTTCAGAGTTTTACTTGGTAGGCCCTATTTTTGTAAACTTGTAAGCCTGATATGATAATCTTACTTCTTTTCGTAGGATAATGTGCTGTAGCTCGATTAATAGCTGATCAATTGAATTGCACACATGTCAATCTGTGATAAGACGAACAATGTACTCATCTTTTCTGTAAACCCTCAGTAGAGCAAGATGGCTCATTCAAGATCATACCTCAAGGACAATTAATTAAACTCATCATGGTTCATTGATAGTTGATACCACGGCATAGGCTCTGTTTTGAAAATCCAGCTATTAATGTTTCAAAATTTTGGCTGCAGCAACTATTAAACCGCTAAAGTTCAGACAAAATAACGACAAAGTTCCTAAGGATAAACATAATAATAATCAACTCTTCTTGGATTTCACAGGAACTCCTTTGTACATTTTCACTTTTTCCTTCAAGGCATCTCGCTTAGGACGTGCAATTTTGTTGTTAGGATCAAAAAGGAGAACTTCTTCATATGCTTTAAGGGCAGACTTGAAGTCTTTCTTCTTGTCATAGGCATCACCAAGGTTGTTCCAGGCAGTGACATAGCCTGGTTGAAGTTTTACAGCATTTTCAAACTGGGCTATTCCCTTCTCTAATTTTTCATCACGGATGTAACTAACACCAAGGGCGTTATAAACCTGTTAAAAGTTGGGGGAAAAAAGAATAATTATGAGAGCATGTGAGAGAATGTTCATGAGAAGTCATGAACTGTACATGAATTTGATTTCATTTTCTAATTTTAGTTTAATCAGTCAATTTTATCAAATCAAGGCATTTCCACATTTACTTTCACATGCAGGATAATGCCCTTATAGTTACAGCACAAGCAATTTAGGATGACTAAATGTCAACCTCAGATGAAAAGATTAAGGAAAGATCCTGAAGGATTTTCTAAAATCTCGACAAACAGAGGTAAGCTATGACAAACCAAGTCACAAGAAACTAAATTTTAACAATGATAATAAGGAGAAATGGAATTAAAATCCTGTAATGCCTCAACAATTGTCCATCTTAAATTAGTCAGCGACCTCCACCAATTACGATCATTTCATATTCTTGCTACAATGACCAATTAGGATCATTTCATATTCTTGCTACAATGACCAGTTACAATGCTAATACAAAATCTATTGAAATGTATCCAAGACCAGTGATATGAGGTACTAGAATGTGCTGGTAATAGTCTCATCTCTTTATCAGGTACTTCGATTCCACAAAAGTTTACAGCACTTTTCACTTTCTGAAGCCAGTCCTAAATTATTAGTTTAGCTGTTTCAGACATGAACGAAGTAATTAAATTAGTCAAACTAGGGTCTTTCACATTAAACTAGCTGTCTCAGCCATAAATTTTTTTTTTGGGTGACCCTTTTGAATTGTTTATCTGTAGATTCAACCTCTTTTTGTTAATCTCTTCATTCTGGAAACTTTTCTTGGGGATGATGGGGAACATTATCTGACTATCACTCATTGCTTATTGTGCAACAAACAGTGGAATTTTAAGATGGAATTAACACAGAAATAGTAACACTGATCTCTTAAGATGAGGGACCAAAAAGTTTCAACCAGTTGGTTATGGAAATGTTGGAAAAGCAGTTATGTATTCTTGGAAAACTGGAAACTAAAAGAACTTATCTTACTTGAGCAAGATCCTGATTGTCACCATCCCATCTCTCAATTGCCTGAAGCAGGTACTTAGTAGCTGCTGGAATAAATTTTCTTCTCAGCATCACTGCTCCGAGTTCAAAAAACTCCGTTGCACTAGCATCTCCACTTCTAACCTGTTCCTGAAATTTATAAACTAGCATGAGAGAGAGAGAGAGAGAGGTAAAAAGGGGAAGAGTTCCTATAATTATCCATAGTGTACCCACTGGACGGCACAATTAGTGAATTGCAAATTGTATTTAGACTATATCAAAGTGAATTTAAACTATATCAAGAAAAAATTTTAAGTTATGCAGAGTAAGATTGAATTAAGTATTTCATTAGCTGACAGGTTAGGGAAAATAACCAAGAAATCAGTGCAGTGAGTTCAAAATAACAAGATATGCCAGTTGAGAAAAGACACAATCAACAAATGGATTGTGGAAGTGTTAGATGCGATTATGATCTAGTCTCCCCTCTATTAGCTTGAGCTTTAGATTTCGTGATACCTCAAGATGTTGTCAAAGTATGCAAAGTTTTTAGGTAAAGTTCGCAGAACCACCTATTCCAAATAATTGGTTAATTGACAAGAACCTAGCTGGTAACCTAGACTATATGATTTAAGCATTTGGTCCTGGAAATTACACTCCTTCCTAACATTTTAAGCTTTTAGGTTAACTGGTAATTCAACACCAATGAACACCATAGGGCTAACAGTCAATGGATTAAAAAGATTTGTCAGAGTAATAAGCAGAGATACGAAGTGTAGATACAAAAGAAGCAGGGAAGAAAGGGATGGAGGGGCATAAAGAGAGTCAAAAGGAAAACAGAAAGGACAAAGAAAACAAGGAAGTGATAGGGGATTAGATCATAATAGCTCCAGAATCACAGGGACAGCATGGAGGAAAGGGGTAGAAAGAACTGAGGAGATGATTTTGGATGTAATGGCACCACTAGTGGGAAAGAAGGAAAAAGAAGGAAATCAGAAAAGGATGGAGAGATCAGCAAACAAGGAGAACATAAACTGTGCAGGAGCAGGTGAACAATGGTGGACAAGAGTTAAAACAAAGAAAGTTCACAAGAAGGGCAAGAGTACCACTGGAAATTACAAACAACACAGAAGTGCCTAAAAAGCAAGGGGGGAAAAGGAAAAACCAGTTAGTGGAATGAAGATGTGGAAATGCTAGAAGCTAGACAGGATCAAGAAAAGAACAAGATTCAGAGGGTAGAACTGCCTCCACAAGATTCAGACGGGAAATTGGAGGCTATTCCCTTAATGCCTCCACAGTCCAAAATGAAGGTTGCGGTGCGGAACTGCCGAGGTGCAGGAGGGCCCCTTGGCAGTTCCCCAGCTGAAGGAGCTAATCAACCTCCACTCTCCTAGCATAATTTTTCTTTGTGAAACCAAAAATCAAAAAAAGGTTATGGAAAAGATCAGGAAAAGAATAAGTTATGAGAAGTGCTTTGTTGTTGATGCTTTGGGTAAGGCGGGTGGTCTGACTTTATTTTGGAACAATGAGCTGGATGTGGGAGTATGTTAATAGTGGGGGTTTTTACATTGAAGCTAAGATTGTGGATAAAGATAAACGGATCAGTTGGAGGTTCATAGGAGTGTATGCAAGCACTGATGACAAAATGAGGAAGGAACAGTGAAGAATTATTAACCAAGAAAAAGGAAAATGGGGAGACAAGTGGATGATGGCTGGAGATCTAAATGATATACTGTCAAATAAGGAAAAATGGGGTGGCAGAAGTAGACCTGATAGCAGTTTCAAAGACTTTAGAGAGTTCATAGAAAGTAATGATCTAATAGACCTTGGGTTTGAAGGAGTGCCATGGACATTGTCTAACCAATGGGAGGGAGGAGGACTTATTCAGCAAAGACTAGATCGATGCCTAGCAAGTCAAGGATGGATCCAACATTTCCAGGATGTAAGGTGTACACATGTGCATAAGGAAGCATCAGATCACTGTATTATTCTAATTGCTACTGAACCAGCTCAGAGGAAATACAAGAGAAGGTTCTACTTTGACCAGAGGTGGACTTATGAGGGGGAAACTAATACAGTGATTTCAAATGCTTGGAATGAACACCAGCAAGGATCCAGATTTTTTTAAAGTGACAAGAAAGATCAAAGCATGCAGATTAGCCTTGATGGAATGGAATAGAAAGAAAAGGAACAACTCAGGAGAGATAATACAAAGTTTGAAAAAACAAATTGAAGCAGTCAAGCAGAATGGCATTGCCCAAAGGAAGGACATTTTAGATGAATTGAAAAGCCAAATTGGGCAAGGCGTATAGGGATGAGGAAATCTACTGGTCCCAAAAGGCAAGAAGTAAATGGCTAAAGCATGGTGGATAAGAATACTGCTTTCTTTCATGCCTCTGTGGGAATCAGGAGAAGACAGAATAGGATCTCAGGACTGCAAAAAGAGATTGGAAGCTGATGTGATACCAAAGGAAGAAATGGTGGAAGAGATTGGTAATCATTACAGCAACATTTTCAACACTTCACAACCTGATAACATTGATGAGGTCCTTGAAGGTGTCCCCCATACAATATCTCAGCAGATGAAGGAAAATCTGATCAAACCTGTGGATGAAAAGGAAGTCAAACCTGCAGTATTTTCTATGCATCCAAATAAAGCGCCAGGTCCTGATGGTATGTCACCTCTTTTTTTCCAAAAATACTGGCATATCATTAATTTGGATGTAGTAAATGCTATCAAGAGCTTTTTTCATAGTGGTTATATGCTGAAGGCAATCAATAAAACTCTGATAACTCTAATCTCTAAAGTGTCTGCTCCTACTAATATTAATCATTACAGGCCAATCAGTTTTTGTAATGTCCTCTTTAAAATTGTATCCAAAATCCTGGCAAATAGGCTGAAAAAGGTCCTGTCTAAATGCATTAATGAAGCTCAATCTGCCTTTGTTCCAGGCAGACAGTTTCTGGATAATGTTTTCCTAGCTCATGAGGTTATGCATTTCCTAAAAAATAAAAGAACAGGTAGAATAGGCTTTATGGCTATCAAGCTTGACATGTCTAAAGCGTATGACAGAGTGGAGTGGCAATTTCTGGGAAGAATGATGTTAAAAAATGGGATTTTGCCCCATTTGGGTTAGATGGATTATGAACTGCCTCTCTACTGTATCCTACTCTTTCAACCTTAATGGGGAAAATGTAGGGTATGTCCAACCTAAGAGGGGTATAAGGCAGGGAGACCCGTTATCCCCTTACCTATTTTTGTTTGTTGCAGAAGCACTTTCAACTTGATAAACAAAGCAGTTGCAAACAAGTTGTGGACAGGTATCCAAGTGGGAAGAAAGTGTCCTCCCATCACACATTTTTTCTTTGCAAATGATGCTTTGTTGTGCTGCAAGGCCACAGACCAGGAAGCCTGGAAGGTTAAAGAGATGTTGAACAAATATGCAAGGGTATCTGGACAGCTAATCAACTTTGAAAAATTTGCTATCTACTACAGCAAAACACTGACCTGGACATCAGACAGGAGGTATGCAGCATACTTGGAAACCTAAGAGAAGCATTCAGTGGAAAGTATCTAGGCCTCCCAATGGTTATAGGAAGAACAAAGAATCAAGTGTTTGGGGAAGTTAAAGAAAGTGTAACAAAAAGACTACAAGGTTGGAAAAGAAAACTTGCTGAGTCTAGCTGGGAAAGAAGTACTGCTGAAATCTGTGATAATGGCCCTCCCAAACTACACAATGTCTTGCTTCAGAATCCCAAAAGGAATGTGTAGAGACATTAATAAACAAATGGCAAGGTTTGGTGGGGGGCAGATGAGCAGCAAAGGAAAATACATTGGACCAAATGGAGTGCACTTACTGCGGTTAAAGGAAAGGGAGGATTAGGCTTTAGGGACCTGGAAATGTTCAACACAGCCTTGCTAGCTAAGCAACTGTGGAGGATCATTGTTCAGCCTAACAGGCTAGTTAGTAGAGTTATGAGAGCAAATACATGAAAAGAGAATAGGACTGGATGAGGGAAGCTTCTACATCAGCATCATACCTATGGAAGAGCCTACTAAGTGCAAGATTCCTATTGATAAATGGCATAAGAAAGCAAGTTGGGGATGGGAGTACTATCAAGGTGTGGCAAGACAGATGGATACCAGATTCAAGAGATGGTAGAGTGGAACCAGATAGAGCAGCACATGGGGACGTCCAATATGTCAAAGATCTGATTAAACAAGGACAATGGGGCAAGGAGCTACTGAATAGAATCTTCAGTAGAGAGATGGCCCAAAAGATTGCAAAAAATACCACTCAGTATATACCAAAGAAGGGACAGGCTAATCTGGCACCACTCAAAGACTGGAGAGTACACAGTGAGATCAGGTTATGCACTAGCAAAGGAGATGGAGGCATAGGCAACAAAAACAGTGCAGATCAAGGAGCAGACAAGTAGCCATAACAGGAAGGAAAGTTTGTGGAAAAAAGTGTGGGGAACAAATGTTAGACACAAATTGAAACATTTTATTTGGAAATGTCTGCAAAACTGTATCCCAGTCAATGACTTGGTGCACAGAAGAACAGGGAAGGGGAACAACATATGCACAAGCTGTGGGGGATGGAATTGAAACTCTAGAGCATCTGTTTTTCGAATGTGACTATGCAAAGAAGATTTGGAAACTCAGTCCAATCAGCTGGGATGGGTTTAATAGACCTACAAGCTTGTTTCTGGAGATGGTGGGAAGGACTCTTAGAAGCAACTCAAAGAGTTAATGGTAAGGAGCACATAGAACTAACAATCAATATCCTCTGGCAAATCTGGAAAGCAAGGAACAAGATCATTTTCAACAATGCAAAACGGAGGAAATCACAGTTGTAAGAAAAGCTCAGCAAGAATGGATGGAATTCAGGAAGCTGTGGAACTAGAAGGCAGAGCTAGCATTGCTGAAACAACCCCCATTCAGCATGGTAGAAGATGGACGCCTCCAATAGAAGGTGTGTACAAGATAAACACAGATGCAGCAATCTCAGCACAGATGATCAGAACTGGTAAAGGAATTGTTGCTAGGAACTGGAAAGAAGAGATTCTGAAAGCTTGAGCCATAATGGAGGAAAAGGTAGGGGAACCAGGACTAGAGGAGGCTGCGGCAATCAGAGCAGCTATGCAATTAGGAAAAGAAGCAGGCTGGAGGAAGATTGAAATACAATCGGACTGCAAAAGTGTGATAGACTGCAACAACTGCAGCTATGCTGTGATATTGGAGGATATACAAAGCTGAGGGAGTTTTTTGATCAATGCAATTTCTCCTTTATATATAAGGAAGGAAATGAAGTGTGTCATAGGCTAGCAAAATTTGCTTTGAAGCTAGTTAATGATGTATATTGAGAAACAAATTTTCCTGGGCTGGATAAAAGATCTAGCAAGAAAGGATTGTGAGGGCAGATTGCCCCTTTTGTAAAAGCATACTTGTATTATCAAGTTTTTAAATCAATACAAATGTTATCGTTTTGACAAAAAAAAAAAAAGAGTAATAAGCATTCTAGCATTAGAAACCAGCTGTATATGGATTAAAAAAAAAGTGTGGTATATTGAGTGAAATAGAAACTAGCTGCTGTAAGAACACTGCACAAGTCAGCAATTGAAGAAAAGGTTTAATCCATGGCGAAGGAGCCTACTGACGTTGTCGAGCATGTATCACTTTCCACAAAAACCATCTTTACTGGTTGACAGGGATTGCAGTGGCATTTATCTTTTTCTTTAGGATTGTGGCATTAATTTAATTCAACTAAAAAAATTTTGATAAACATATTTCACAGTATTCACATATTTTAACCTTTTTTCTGCAGAGATATTTGTTCAAAGCCGTATAGCACAACACAACTACCTTTAGTCTCTGGGATACTCATAGTTTTATTCCATTTTTCAATGTTATTCTATTTGTCTATGCAAAATTAGGATCACTTATCATTTCCCTTTTAGTATTGCAATTGAACTCAGATTGAAATTTCTTGACATGAACACTCTATGCTGAAATCAATGTATCATATAGTCTTCAGATACTTATTGGATCCGATATACCATCATCTGGTTAACTAGCTTACTCTTATCTACTTTACTAAATCAAGCATTCATTAGATGGAGGTTTTCTTAATTTCTTTAGTTTTGACAAATGCAGATTTCTTTAGTATTAGATAGGGATAGAGTTCAAAGGCCTCTTACACAGTTTAATGCACAACAAGCCTTGAATCTTAATGGAATAGACTTTATGAAATGGTGTTTACCCATCACTCATAGTTATATAGAAGATGTAATTGGAGGGGATTTCCTGTGGATAATGACTGCTACATGTTTGACAAATTCTCTGAAGTTATTCCTACAAACATCTTGGATACTAAAGTTTGAGATAACAAGCTTAAAAAGATCTATTAAAACTGCCTTACTTGCAATTCTTTTGCAGAAAAGATCAAGCTCTCTTCGGACAAGTACTTGACGGATTACGAAAAAGCTTCCAACCCCAATCAACACCCAGTAGCAGAAGCAAGTAGGTGAGCTGAATTCTAATTCAAACAATTCCCCAAATCTTCAAAAAACTGCATTCATTCTGACATTTTCACTTGCAAATGCAGCTTGTTCAGACGCCAACCATGATATCCTCATAAGAGAACTCTGCTGTGTAAATTGATTGTCTATCCACAATAGTTAAATCTTCACTATGTGGTAGGTAACTTGAGAATTCTGCAGCAAGATAAATGTGGCAGATAGATAACTTCTTTACTAGACAACTGACTCGATACATCAATAGGGAAAACAAGAAAACATAGAAGAAGTAAAAAGAAAAATTTTTTTGAGTATGATAGAGGAAACTTCAACTGCCTCAAGAGATTAACAATTTCTTACCAATAGAGCATCAAACGTCATTGTCTACTAGCAACTATTGTAAACTTACTTCAAGAAGCCTCAAGGAAAATATCCAAATGGAGATGCATGGTGATTATTAGAAAAAATAGTCTCAATTTTTGCAATAGCCTGGTAAGGCTTCTTCCACTGCTAGTTAAAGTTGCCATTGTTGAATTTTCTTGAAAAACGACCATGATGTTTTTATTCATTCTTCAGCCACATATTAAATCTGTAAAAGATTTTACTAAGAAAGATGATTGGAAGTTTCAAAGGTTTATAACTCAGTTCATCTACCAAGAACGTGCTTCTGATTTCCAGATTCCAAGAGCATGAATCTTACTCCTCTCCATGTATAAGATTCTCCTTACAAATATGTGTTACACTAACTTGTATACCTACCCAGCATACCTGTAGCCTCTCAAACTAATAAATACAAACTAACCCTTGCAAAGAGTAATTGCTTATTGTCTTAGAATCCTTGCTTAAATATTAACTGCTTACTAAAGTACCAGAACTGAATTATAAGCCTGTTTCCTACAACTGATACGCTGACAAATCGATGGTGATTAGAGTCTACTCTCTTCCAGAGTAAATTGTAGTCAAGTCCAAAGGGAATGACCTAACACAATGACAAGACATCAACTGTATATTGGAAATTTACCATTAGCTTTTCCCTTTTAACTATGCTTCAATTCAATTATTGATTTCTGTGCCAACAGTTGGACTGACAATTAAAGTTGACATTTCCATGGAAATTACAATCCAAAGAGAGGTAAATAGGCTTCAATTCTCTATAGAGGGAATTCCAACTCAAGTGTGCAATTTATTAGTTCAAAGCATAGATCAATAACTGTTAATGTTTAAACAGTTACCAAAAGGGAATAAAACCTTGGAGTTGTTTAAACTCAAAAAGTATGAGCCAGTTAAAAATGGAAAAGGTCATGTTTGATGTCACTTATTTTCATAATTCAGAGCAAATGCCCACAATATTTTCCACCTTACACTGGCATGTCTGCTCATCATTCTTTAGACATTCATCTTGAGCATCACGATAAATTCTAGAGCACCTTTTTCTCATATTATTAGTTTTTTCCAATGGTGACTGACATGAGCATTTCCATTGGATACTGAGAGGTGAGAACTTTAACTTACCTTATATTGAGATAAAACCACTGGAAGATAATATAGTAAGCTTCAATTTATGGAATAAATTATCAATCTTTCAAAGGAGAAAATCTCATGATATTGATGCTTATGCTCGCTGTGTTTCAAGGAAATCCAGAGCTCCTTTTGTTCTCAGCATATTATTACTTTTGTTTTCAGTGCCGAATGACATGCGGATTTTCACTGAATACTGAGAGGTGAGTACTTTAATTTATGTTACATTGAAAAAATGAAAGATAACAGTAGAGCTTTCCATTTATGGAAGAAATCAAGCTTCAATTTATGGAAGAAATCATCAATCTTTCAAAAAATATCAGACTATCAATGCTTATGATCACTGTGTTTCAAGGAAATCTTGATCTCAGGTTTGACGAGCATTATATTTGTTTTAAAATTAGTTAAATAATCCATTTAATAAGAACCAAACGTAGATGAAGAAGAATAAAGAACACAAAACTAGTCTGTTTGCTTTTGACATTTACTATAACTAGGTTTATGCAATACGGATGATTTATGCACTCTTCAATGGGTTAGATAACAAAGTAAACATTAACACTTTTCTCCTATGTATCTGCTACCCTCAATAACCCTCTAAAGTACTCTTTGCTTGTCTTATTTCTTAATAAGCGTAATGCCAGTAACCTAAAACTTCAGCCAGGTTCGACTAGATGACTTGGTGCTGGCAATATGGAGTTAGCATCTTCAGGTCCAGAAAACTTTACGTGTCAGACAAACTGTCTGCAATGACTCTAATATTGGAAAAATTGCAGCAATTTGCGGAGCAACAAGAAAAGGTCTTATTCCTTCGAGTCTTCTTGCCAAAATTAAAGCCTGTTTGGTACTAACCATATAACATAAGTGGAAAGTGAATTTATGTTTAAACAATTCTAACCCAAACATCTAGTCCATGATTGCATTAACACAGATATTCAATAGTAAAATGTTCAGAGGAAGGCTCCAAAAGTAATTTAAGCTCCAGTAAATTGCTCAGAATGGCACTGTCAAGTGCATAGGTTGAAAAGCGGGATCTGAACCAAAATATGGTTGGAAGTTTCTTATCATTCTGCCAATGCACAATGCCCCTTGCATATTTTGCTTTATGATTGGAAAGTGTGTCATATAACAGATATACTCTGAAATAAGTTATGAGATAGGAAAAAGGAGCTACCATCTAGTCTTTGTAATGGCAAGAATGAAAAGCTTCTCACTTCCCTTCCGAGTATCTGTGGCCATCAAAATGATAGAGAAACTCAGAAGCTGTTTTACAAACAGGCATGACTACACTATGAACCATTAGTTCCTGCAAAGCAAGCACACACCCACACCCCTCCCTCCCTCCACCCCCCACCCCCCCCAAAAAAAAAACTAGTAAGGAAGGGGAGGCGGGGGGTTTTCACATTTGGCAAAAATTAAATTTACAAGGAACATTATTCATACGAGATCTGTCTCCCATGGCATAAGTCAGAAATTTTTTGAGCTCTGTTTGTAATCAATTAGGCAGCATGCAATTTGCTTGAACTGCTGAATATATCACAGTCAAGTACATAAACTATACACCATAGAACTTCCAACTCAAAATGATAAAAATGAACAGAACTGCAAAAGCGTGTTCCATTTTGTATAACTTGATCTTTTGCCAACCAAAACTAATTGTGTGGCTTTCATCACTTCAGACATACAAGTACAACTATAGGCTCTTAATAGCAAGCATCGCACACCAATTAACTGACTTGAAGCCATTTCTAACAATAGCTAATTACACCATATATGAAGATTACTAAAAATCGGATACATTTGGTCTCCAATCTCCCATTCAGAATATACAAGAAGATAAAGGTTCTGGTGCATTCTACCTAAGACTAAGAGCCAAAATCCAATGCTCTAGTAATTAATTACTAAATTCTTGAAACCAATGGAGCAGGAATTGATGCATGCAAAAAATTTAATATCTAAGATAACTCCACCAAGTGTAACTTCTGTGTCAAAAAATAAAAAATCACCATAAAATTCAGAAATTGTATGAACTTGGCACTCAAATAGAAAAGTAAAACAACCCACTATCCAGAAGAAATCATTAATCTTATTAATGAAACTATAGAAAATAGGAAAATCATTACCAACAAATTCAAGGCTACATATACAAAATCTGCCCGAAGTAAAGAACGAAGTAAAGAAAAAAAAGTATATACAAACCTAAGATCCAAATAAAGGAGTGTTTAATAACCTGAAAAGAGAGGAGCTTCTTTGGAGGCTTCAATCTGACATTGAGAGTTGTACTTGTACATGGCCACTGAGGAACTGAAGCTGAGAGCTGAAAATTACTGTTACATTTGTGGGTTGCGGTTAGAATTGGTGGTAAATGCTGCAAGGGTGAGGAGATGGTAGATTGAACCATCGTCAGCATTCTCTCTTCTTCTCCTACGTATCTGTCTATCTATCTTAGTAGCGGTGTTTTACACAAATCAATCTTGAAAGCATCAAGATTCAACAGTGGAAGTGCTGGGGTGGTTATAGGATCATGTTTTTCTTTTTCTTTTCTTCAGAGACTCCACTTTCAGATAAGTTTAGTTTGTCTTTTCCAGATAAGTTAGTTTATCTTGACCAACCCCTCGTGTGCTCGTTTTACAGCAAAAACTTGGATAGACCCGGTCTGTGACCCCACAGCTAGACCGATTGATGGAGAATTTGTTGCTAAACATTGAGAAACCAGAATTCTCAGCAAATAATCATCTCTTCTCTTCGTTTCTTCCTAACTCACACGACGCTAACCCTAAATCAACCCTTTCAGCCTGCTACCACCAGCCGGTGTTCCATTGATACGGCCTCCGCCGCCAACACCTGGACCCATTAAGACTCCATTTTGCAGTTTATGATATCCTTCCACCACTCTATTAGATTAAACCCTTAACAGCAATTGCTACCTTACCTCCTTTGCTTTCCACCATCACCGTCTAGTACCCATTGCTGTTGAGGAAGTAGCGGCAGTGCCTGCCAAGAGGAGGATATCTGCCAAGAGGGATCCACAATGATTTGCATGACCCTTTTCTTCCTCCTTTCAAGCCTCAAAACCTCATTCTCTCCACTAAATTGAAGGAAAATTTCCCCCACCTCCAAATCGTTATAAAGATATCTGTAGTCTGTTAAGTGAAGCTAATAAAACTTTTTTCTTAAAAAAAAAGCCCATAAATTTTAAAGAAACCCAACACACATAATTAGAGAACAAAGCTAAATAAACTTAGAAGAAGAACAAACATGAAGATTGGGGGATATGGAGATCTTACTAGAATGGTTCGACGGAGTATTATGTGGAAGAAAATAGAAAGATATGTTCGCTCTGATTTGTACAAAGGAAAAAAACTAAAAAAAAAAAAAGATAAGAAAAAGATTTGAGGGCCAGGCACGGAGTTAACGGTTATGATGAGGAGTTTTGAATTCAGCAGCAGGTGATGTTGGCAAAATTCTTAACGACTTGGTCTACAAGTGGAACCTTGGATCGGATCTACTCAAATTTTTACCATATTTTGGCCTTACTGTGGAGCATGTATGGGCAGTTCTGATGAATAATTAAGTTGAATATTTAAATGTTTAAATTTCTTTGTTTATTTTAATGCTACTGAAATTGTTTCTTAATTCAAGTAATTTATTTACAGAGTTTGTAGCTTGAAGTTATTTACAGATAGAGTTCAAAGCTAAATGAGTTAAGACTAAACTAAACTTAAAATTTTAACTAACTATCTTCATGTGTGATTGATTCCTTTGCAACGCATGAAGTTTATTGATTTTTTATTTTTTGGATGTAAATTTAAATATTACACTAATTGCGTCAAGTTTAAATCAAGCTTAAAATTTTAATGAACAGTAAATATTATTTTAAATGTGGTTTGATTTGTTGGCAAAGGAAGATTCTTTTCGAGCATGTTGGTCACATTTAGTTTTTTACCTTTTCCTTTTCATTTTTATTTTTTAGTTTTATTTTCCATTTTCTGTGGTTGAAATTTGCGTGGTTATATATTTCGCAGGGGAATGGTGGGGTGAGTGAATTGAGAAGTGGGCATGGGCCCGATATTGATAGTTTCCTTTATTAGTGCTAGTGATGCGTCCAAAAAAGATTTTTAAAGCAAATTGTTAAAAAAGTTAATTGCAGTAAGCTCCCTAACATTTCCAAAATCACTTTGCCCACTTAAGTCATCTTTTTAGTACTTGACTCATTTTGTCGATTAAAATCAAGCTTGACCATTAAATAATATCCAAATTTTCAAAACGACCCTTACTTTCCATAGGAAAACATTAGTTTGCAATTTACCACCAAAACTAGGAACTTAGTTACACAGTGCCCATTAAAGAATTTTATAGGTAATTTACCCCAGTGTTTTAACTATTTTATTTTTCTTTGTTCCTCTCATTTTTCTCTTTTATTTCTTTTGTATCACTATTAATAATTAACTAATCACAAGCTCAAGTTTTATGTTCATATAGAAACATTTTTATTTCTAATTATGTATGCTTTGTAATGCAAGCAACAAAACCAACTGCATCCTACAACAAATTAGTGTTGGAGTTTGTGATAAATTATTTCATGATGAAAATTAACAAATAATCAACATCCCACAAAATTAAAGAATAAGCCAAAGAAAGTTAAGGAAACTAAACTTTACAATATAATAAATTATATCTTACTTGTCTTACAAAGCATCTTTCATTTAGAAATTATATTATTTAAACAAATGCATAACCATAAAATTTGTGATTACTCATTTAAAAACAATAATATAATTTTTATTAATGGTAAGAGAGAATAGAGAAAAATAAGGATATTACAAGAGAGAGAGAAGGAAAAAAGAAAAACAAAATTTTTAAAACGAATTCAGAGATAAATTCACTATAAAAGTTCCTTGGGAGCTTATTACAAAGAGTACTAATAGAATGCAATTGCTAACATTAGAATACTTCGCCATTTATCAAGCAGTTACTTTTTGCGGTAAATTTGAAAGGTAAAGTGCTTAAATGATTATGTTTAGGGGCTTACTACAATAACCCTTGCTGAAATTGTATTGGATCTTTGCAATTTTGGGATTCCACATATTTTGTTTTAATCAAGGAGTGATACACAACGTAGTTAACTAGTTGGAACAAAGTTGACTTACTAGATGTTTGAGAGTAAAAGTGCAATTAATCATGTCCATGAAAAATACAGCACTAAAAGTCACACCTTTTTTGGCATTCAAAATTATTCATAACCAAACAAAAAAAAAAGAAACACTCAAATCCCAATGGTAGACCTGGAATAAATCAGGCCAAGAAAATATTTATGATGATAAAAAAAAAGTCAAATTACCTAGTAGTTTTTTCTTCTAATATAGTCTCTTCATTTAATCATATACATATCATCATTCAAATTCAAATTTTTAAATTTGTGAGGATAAGATTAAAAAAAGAAGTCCAAATATCACAATTAAAGCACTATTATTAAAATATTGGATTCTCGAAACACGAAAAACAAATTGGAACTGAGGGAATATATATTTCTCTACGAAGAGAGGTTGTTATAATCAAATAGTGAACTATAACTAGAATTTATCATATATATTTGTAGTATGATCAACTTTTCTTTGTTATGTTCAAACATTAGTACCTTAAATATCGTCAAAAGTGGAAGAAATGAGGCAATCTGATCACCAAATTTGTTAATAAATTCTTTTTGTGAAATTTATCAAATTGATCCCTCACATTCAAATAAAAAAAATTTTAGTCCCTCACATTTAAAATCAATTACAATAGTTCCTCAAATATAGAAATGTCCTCTTAATTGGTCCCAAACTCATTGTTGCTCACTTTTCTATCTAAAAAGTGCACACCTCTCTCATGTGCTTGTAAAAAATACATTGTTTCCTTTTAAGAATGAAAACATACTTCGTTTCCTTATAAGAAACACATCAACTATCAAAATCCTAAATATAAAACCTCGATTAAATAAGGAAAATTTTAACTTCTTCATTCTTCAATATCACACAAACAACTATGTAAGCGACGAAGGTGCAAAATCATATTACTTTACCTTATATGCTCATGTCCTCTTTAGACTACAGTTAAACTCTTGTTCAATATAATCAGTAAATGCACATCTAAGAAACAAGCAAAGTAGGCCCAAAATAAATTTTCTTTTCAAATTCTTTTTTCTTGCTCTGTTTCTAGCCGATTGTAGTCTTTAACAAGTAGGTATTATTGATACTGATCTACTGCACATGAGAATCATGCCACTTGAAATAACGATAAGCACGATTCACCTAAATTGCAAGAACATTAGATATTAAGAATCAATTTTCACCTCATATTAAAAACCAATTTTTTTCAAGACAACCAAAATGAAATGTGCTTAGGCTTACTTCATAGTTTCGACACCCATAGAATCTCCTTCCTGAATTTGTTAGGTTTCCAAGAAGTCATAATCATGAGCTCTTTGTCACAATAACATTGATCATTGATTATTTCCAGTGTATTTTCTTAAATGTCTTTTCTTGCTCTTCTTCTTTTCTTAAATGCTTCTTTGATTGAGAGGATTGTAAGTTACAATTAGCTTTTTGGTAGTTGAAGAAATGGAGGGAAGGGGAAAAAAAAGGTTTGGTGGCTTACATTTCCTTCTTATAAAAAAAAGAGAATGAAATATATTTTCAATTTTGCCCTTTAAAATTATGGACACGTGAAAGAGATGTGCGCTTTTTTACGAGAGAAGTAAGCGAAAATGAGATTTGCAATCAATTGGGTAGATTTTTTTATATTCGATGGACTATCATGATTGATTTTAAAATGTGAGGGATTAAAATTTTTTTTTTTGAAAGTGTAAGAATGACCAATTTGGCAAATTTCCCTTTCTTTTTGGTTCAATATATTGGGGGAAAGATATTTAGATTATGGAACTTGTTACCACCTACAATGAAGTAAGCATCCAACGCCTGAGCTACCAATTCAATAGCACGTTGTCTCAAGATAAGGTCATCCTAAAGGTATTCACCATTACAGCATTGTGGACTGTCAGTTTGCATTGAATACTTCATTTGTTCTTTATCACCATGACGAATTAAATTTCCTTATAAATATTCCCTAGTCAACATGGTTCAAGAATTTGAACAACTGCTGATACTCAAAAGAATGTCAGAAGAGAGTGAAACACATGATAATAAGTCGAGTAACTCGTCTATACTGCCTGTTGTAGACACTGAAGAAGCTGGCAGTTTTAGAATACAAAATTGGACCAAAACACCACACGAAACAGAAATAGCTTCATGGGGATCTCCAAAATTTGTTTACCACCCTATTCCAGGTATTCCACATAATTTATCAGCCCAAGGATTAAACAAGTATTGGTGTGCAAGGTGAGGAGGGTTGGGGTTGGATGGTAAGGGAGGAAGGGATTGCAAGTAGAAGGTTCTAGATTCAAGACCTCCCACTTATCCAAAAAAAAAAAAAAAAGTACTGGTATGCAAACAGCAAATCTTCATAGATTACTGCAACAGTTTATGAAATGACTGTTTCATTAACAGCCACCAAGCAGTTTATTTATCTAATCTCCATTATCTTCTAGTAGGCCAAAAGTACTAGAAATACATCCTTCCTGAAAAAGGGGGAAAAAAGACATGAAATTACCACTTTACACAACTAAACAGAGTCATAACCCCAGGAGAGCAAGATTGGAGATGAGAACTTACAGTGTGCTACATAGATCAAGTTCACCTTGAGGTGCAAATGCTGCTGAAATCAACTACTGTCCTTGGGTCAGGACATGATACCATTTCTTGAGATTACCCCTGCTGAGAGCTGACGGCATACCTTAAAATGTCACCACCAGCAACATCAATGAATAAAATTGAGCCTCACATTACACTAATACTTTACGCATCTGCTACTGACAGCTCTTTTGATTGTGACGTCTTTGTTTTACAAGAAGATGAACAAAGCAAAAGTATTCTACAAAATGAAGAAAGAAAATTTACATCTGCAATATAAGCATAAGAAAAAAATGTAACGTGAGATAATTAGCAGAGGCTACAAGTCAAAAGAATGTCCATAGAGAACCAAAAAGGCTGAGCAGATTTGTCATAATTAACAATTGGAGAAGCTAGCTAGTATAATTATTATGTAATTGTTAATGAAATATAATACTCAAATCAAAAGCTTACAATTGCTTATGGCCGATATATTTCATACTTAATTCCCCTCATAAGTTTCCCAAACTATTGAAGATCTATAAATCAAAAGATTACTGCTAGAGTTCCATGATTTTATTTTGTAATCTTAATAGGATATGTTCTTACCACAGCACAGTGGACAGTCTCTTTATTCATACTGAAAGACCTATTCTGCTTTAAAGCTAGTTTAATTCATTGCAAAAGCTGGCTATATCACCCTATGCTCCCCCATCCCCAACTACCTCCCCCCCCACAAAAAAAAAAAAAAACTCCTCTTTCTGATAACAGAACAATACGATTTCTAAATCAATTGCCTTCAAATAAACTGCACATTTCTCTTTCATGCCTCTATGCATATAGATAACAGTCTTACTATTCCACGTCTTTGATCCTACAGAGAACAATGGAAATGAAGGTTTCTTTGGTTCAGAAAAATATAATTGATTTAAAATGATATGTACACTTGCAGATCCAAAACCATATACAGATCCATTTAGAGAAGTATATCAGTTTAATCTATCATTAGATTCTTCAATGACACCTGCAAAAAACTCTCACTAGATAATTAGTATAGCTGACTATTAAGAATATACAACAACCTATAATCTTAACTATGAGCAGCAGAAGCATCAGCATTTACTAAATAAAACTGGAAGGATGACAAAATTTTACCTTATAAGAGCTAGGAAAATTTTAAACTTTGCAATGGAAGATTTAAATTAATTTAGGGTACAGAAGAATCTCAAACAAGTAGTAGGAGGGGAATGGTCCAACCTTTTAAAGACTTCAGAAGAGTCACTTCAAAGCTTAACCATTTGAATCATATTTACTTTGCCCATCATGATTCTCAGTATCCCTCAATAAGTTGATAAAGTTGGATAATACAACCAAATCATTACAACAATTTCTCCCAGAGAGCCACTTGTCCTCAATTTGTACATCAACATCCCTGAAATAAAACAATTCAGGTGCACCATGTTTTAAAGTTGACAACAATAATAAACTGAAAGGACATCAGGATTGGAGAAGGGAGAGGGCTTAGTCATTCCTAAAGGAGTATAATTGAAAACAAAAAAGTAAAACAAGCAACCTCTTCAGGGAAAGGACTTGATAGTTTTTTCTTAAATGATCAGCATACTTCATAAGGGCATCTTGGGCATATGCTCTGCCTACAGTTCTTACAGCTGCAGCACTTAGTAGATTTTCAAGAGACCCATGCTTTTTCAAGAGCTTTAAAGCAGTCTTTCGACCAAAACCTGGAACAAAATGTTGAATTCCAGGAACACCATCAACTTCATCACCCAAGAAGCATCCTGTGTAACAGTAGCTTCAGGAAGTTACAAGTAAAAATAAATAAATAATGAAAACTAAAAAGAAATGATGAAGCATTACATGTCAAGGAACAAATCTTCATGCTTTTGGGGCTGAGAAATAAAAAAGATAGTTGAATCTCTTCCAGAAATAGTATTTTCATGATCAAGTAATGTTCTGCATATCCTGGATCACTGAAATACTGTTTGTGGAAGAGGCTCAACTCTAATAATATCCGTTCATTTCTCAACATAAAATAACTTTTTGTTTTATCCATTAGGTACTTATGAATAATGACCAGAATATGGGTGGTCATATGACTGACATAAGTTTCGGAAAACAGAAGTAAAAAGTTGTCATGATACAGTCAAATAAAACATATATGCTTCCTTTTATAATTTTACTTGAATAGTAATTACAAGTTTGATGCCTTTCCAAGTTTTTTTTAGTTGAAATCAATCATTTAAAGAGTCAATTATGACATGCAAACTTCCCAAAACAGGAAAAGACAAAAGGTGAAAGTATTTGGTTAATTAGAACCAGCAAGCTCCTCTGTGGAAAGGAATACCGCCAACAAATTAGACTGTTTCCTTCATAAGCCTCAAAATCATCATTTGTTACATCTGGATCAGTATTATTATCTCCATGTTTAGTTAAACCAATGTTTCAACATGCTTTCCAATAAGCATTACAGACAGATTTGTCACTAAAGAAGCATCAGAAAGGGAATCGAAAAAATTACAACAGGGGATGTAAAACTTCAGCATACAGAGTTAGCACTAGATTCAGAACAAAAAGTACATTAATCATGAAAAATAGTGTAAAAACTATCAATTATAGGATACATTAAAAACTCACATCCTGCATTTGGGAAAAAGAAAGTGCTTTGGGAATGATTTCAGTGTATATATTACTGATTGAATAAGAAAATGGGTTCTGAATTAGTTACAATTTACCAAGTTGAAGGTAAAAATGAGACTCTTGCAGTGCATATATTTCATTCTGAATTGCGTTAAAGTACAGAAGCTTACTGCACAAAAAAAAAAAAAATAGGAGGTATAGGTTTGATTTGCCACTGTTTGAAAGATATAACCTGCTTTTGTTCCCAGAGTAAGACATGATGCGAGAATCAAACTGCAAGAGACAGTACCTAAGCTCCAGCAATACAGAACCTATGGAAGAGTAGCATTTGCAAGAGAACCCAAAAAAAAATTTAAAAACTTACTCAGACTTAAATCAGATTGCGGATCAACAAGTGTACTGGGCTATGTAGTGGTTTAGGGTATAAAATGACCATCTATTGCACTTTGGCATGGGCATTACAATTTGTACATCTTGTGATAACAGTTGCCTGAAATCTTTGTCAGGAGAGGCAACAACAGCTTGGTATCCTCTTGATATAACTTGTTCTACCAGGGTGGCTATAACATCATCAGCTTCATGTGCCTCAATTTTCACAACCTGCATATCATGTCTAAACGAACCTAAGTACTCAGCGCAGACGCAGCAATTTAACTGATCTGAGCCTTGTCAAGATTCTATAAATAAAGGAAATTATCACTGCCTGGAGGTGCTAAAGATCTAATAATAAGGCAACAAACAATATTGTAGAACTCATGATATTTGGCTGTCAATGTGGCTGAACGGATAAGGTCTCAGAAGTTCATAAGTTGGAAGGACTTATTTTTAAGGCACACCATACTTCTGCAAAATCATCTGATCAAAATAGGTGTGGAGTGGAAATATGAAACCCAGACAAGCAAAAGCATAAATACGGGCAGGTTGACCAAGCATCAGTTAACCCAACTCTATAGTTCCATCTTGTTGTCAATCAATATAGTAGTAAGATGGATGGATGGGCCACAGCTGGTGGTTAGATTGTGAAGTAAAAAATCTTCAGATCATCAAAAATACAAATGATCATGGTCCTGGATATGCATACATGTGTGTATCTAAAGATATTTAATCAGCAAAAGTGAGACATGGTAACATGGAAGAACATATTTCTAATGTTATCGATGCAATCTATGAGCCAAGAGCTCAGGAAGGCCATCTAATTCTTTTCCATTCTTTGACCTGGAGAAAGCACGTGGAAAAGCATCAGACTGAAGAGCAGAACGCTGATATGGAATCCCAGGGTGGAAGGTATTATTCTCCGTTCTTCCATTTTATTCCCAAGCAAGGAGCTTGGGATGATCATTTTCTTTCAGGAAAAATCTTTTAAATTTTCAAGTTTTTCATCAGTAAGTTAAAGGTTCTGTTCCCTGAAAACACAAGGATCATACTTTTCTTAAATAAATCTATAGGTATTTTGGATCGGATTTACTGAATTTGAGTATCAAAAGGAATATTAACAAGCTGAAATAGACATTCAAATTTAGGTACAAAAACCTTTATGTTAGGTTAATGATATGATAAATACTGTCTTGTATAACCGGTTAAGTTTTAGAAGAGTAAATTGTTCAACAATGCACACTCCTCAAATGCTGAAAACAAATATCCTTTTTCTGAAGTGAATAAAAATTCAGATATTTAAATTCAAGGAGTCCCGAAAGAATCAGAAGATCAACTGACAGGCACATTGCAACCGCGAAGAAACATTCAAGACGAGCTTATGTGATCTCCCAATTCTATTCCTTGGAAATCTTCCTAATGAAGAAAAATGCTGCGAAAATTTCCTTCTATTTGCCTTATACGAAGGCAAGATCTGTTTACGGTACTCATTTCCTCTTTCCTCATCCACAAACCTGCAAAGAAATTCATTCAAGGACCAGAAGACGAGTCAATGTTCACAGCAATTTTTTTTCTCAAAAGCTAGAATCACAATTTCAGGAGGTAAATCATATGAAAATTTACAGAGAATCTCAACTGCCACCTCCACCCTCCCCTGAGGGCTGTCCCTTTGAAATAAATCATGTCCTAAATTTAACATCTATATTAAAAGCTAAAACTATTACAATTCTTAAGCATGAATATTGTCATGTTACATGCCATGGCAGCTAAATCAGTATTCCACATTTACAGAAAGTAGAAGTAAGCTGAATGACCATGATTCCCATGTTTATGTCATCATGGTTGGTGAAACCCCCACAATTTTCACCAGTTGAGTACGTCAACATGACAAAGCAAGGCATTATTTACAAAATAAGGAAAAGTAACATGCAATTCTTGATTGACCTCAGAAAAAACCCCATCTGTTTCATTTTTTCTACTTTTGTAACAAACAACAAAGAGAATACTGAATACTAGGTCACTGAAAACAGGTGAAAGAAAATCGAATGGCAAAGTGCCAGCTCTCTGTCCCTTCCACACAACATTCCTCAAACAGCCTCCTGCTTTCCACACAAAGCCTAAATTTTGTCTGTTGTAATTCCTAACAAATTGCTTTCCAAGAAAAACTGATTGCTTTTATGCAAAAATTCCAACCATTGTCCCTCAGAGATAACTTCCCAGGCAAACAACCCAGACTGAGTACTCTATCATGTGAAGCTGAAACGAACCTAATAAATACACTTCATGATATCTAAACTGTTAAAAATTTCAATCAATGGAGTTAAGAGAGAGAGAGAGAGAGAAGTAACACCACTAAATTATGTGGTCAGAAGTTTATTGGTAGGAACTCCTTTTCTTTCTCATCAGCAGGTGAATGAGCAGTTTGTTAGGGGATTAGCATGCAAATTGCTTATTCTGGAGTTCTGCATCAAGCAAGAGAAAGAAAACAAATGGAAGATCTTCAACTACAGGGCTCAAATTTTCATTCTCTGCACATGTAGGGTGAAAACGAAACAAGATAAATGCTACTTTTGTTTTTTTAAGATAAATGCTACTTAATGACACATATATATAGAGGAGTTCACCCTTATAGAAACAATTATTTTGAACCAAAAATAGGTTATGTAAAATCAGGCAGCGGTTCTTTCCTTCCCAAATATTTGTATTATGGTAAAGTTCAGTTCCTCCAATTTCCCGAATCCTAAAAACCATTAACTTTTTTATTTTCTTTTTCTTTTTTCTGATTTTCACCAGCCTCATAGAAGTTCTCTTTTCCTCTCTCCAAAAGTTCCAAATATAGTGCAAGGAAGAGAAGGCTGAATAGAACGTAGACCAGTCTGAAGCACCATTTAACCTCGTACTCTCAGTAGACAATTCCCCTCACCTTACAATCAACACGAAATCCGAAAACCAAAATTATGGAAATCATCAAATGAGCTCTAATAAAATTCTCAATTAAGGCATTCAGTTCATCGAAACAACATTAACGGGTTGATTTCAACGGGACATTCCCACGGCTCCAAATTCCTTCATTTCCACCATTTTCCATGACTCGATAAACTGCATTACTTTAACCTAAATGATGAAAAGAACTCATTTACACACAAATAAGTTCCATTAGCCTACTCAAATTTATTCATTAATTCATGCGTATGGAATTAATCTTCATCAAGAAACAGAGAGAAACGGAGAGGGAGATAGAAATTACAGCAATGACAGGATCAGAGAGGCTGACTTGGGAGAAGAAAAGGAAAATCCAATGAGCAAAAGAGTGTAAACTGCGAGTGTTCCCTTGGTAACAAAGAGCATTCACATCCAAGAAAAAAACCCTCTTCTTCTTCATCCTTTTCTCCTTCTGAATTGACTGTGAATCTGAAGTTCTGGCATCTGCCTCATTAGTTTCTTCACAAGCATCAGGTGGGTTTTTATCAGAAACTGAAGATGACGATGATAGAAGGGAACTACAAATACTGAGCTTCTGAGGTTTCAGTTTTGGTTTGGTTCTTGGCTTTGCTGCTGAAATTGATAAGCTAGTGCAAGCAACGAAAGGGTAATCAGCATTGGACAAAGTAACAAGAAAATGGCGACGATGATAGAGATTGTTGGCTTGAATTTGAGAAGCCATCAAAGTAAAAACTGATGGCTTCTTTTCTAACCAAGGTCGAGTTTTTGCAGGAATAGTCGAAGGTGACGGGGAATTTGGACAGTCAGCTCATTTTTTAGAGGGGCTGCGACATACAGGAATGGGTTTGGTTTTATATTTATCATCATTTTATTTAATTTAGTATACTTATTTACCCTATTTCAGAATCTGAAACATAAGTAAATGTACTTTCAAAATGGATTAATTCCACTTTGTCCCCCCAAAATTTGGGCAATAATCCACTTTAGTCCCTAAATTTCAAAATGGGACACTTAAATCCCTAAACTTATAAATATTTCCCAATTGAGGAAAATCATTGACAGAATCGTGAACGCTGTTAGTGGTCGAAGAGCGTGGCAAACACTAGCATTTGATCGAGGGCAACAATGAATTTTCATTGAAAAACCACATATATAGATTAAAAAAAGGTGGTGAACTATGGAGGGAAAGTTTCCCTCCGTGCAACTGGTGCACACATGAGGTAACATACTTGACCCGATCGAAATCATAAAAGGGCATCGATGTTCCCTATGCTGCAAATAGAGACCCAAGTGGTCACTCTGCAAGCCAGAATGTAGGAAGAAGAAACGGAGAACCCAAAACTTCATTCAACAAACAAGGAGAGATTGTGAGGACTCGAAAGTTATCACATTTTATTTATTTATTTTATTTATTTTTATATTACTTGTCTTAAATTCTTGGTTGCTTTAATGGTTAAGTCATAATTGTTATCCTTTTAACTTATTTAATTTGGTACATGTTGAGTTTTGTAGTGTATTATGCAAGTATGACCAACTAGTGAGGTGTGTGCAATAAATTTAGTAGATAACAAGGAGTTGTGTGCAAAAGGGATTATGTGACAATAAGTGTTAAGAGTTAATTGGAAGAACATTAGATATTTTAGTGCTTAGAGACAAATAGAGAAACAAAGAGATAGACATTAACCTTGTGACGCCGCGTGTCAACCATCTAAGAACCTCTTGACTTTGTATTTATCAAGTTTTACTTGTATTTCACCACCAAAAATTTTTCTTTTCCTTCTTGTTGTGGCCAACTTTAGAGAGAGAGAAGGGGAGAGAAAAAACCTCAAGTTCTAGCCTTGATCTCTTACTTGATTTGTGGGAAATCCAAAAAAATCCCAAATCTACACCATAGATCTTTGAAGCAAGTGCGGAAGGAAGCTTTTGGTGAAGTTCTTGGAGGAAGGAAGATCTTGATTTGCTTTGTATCTTAGAGTTTTGAGGTAATTTGCTAGGAAACTTCCCTTGCATCTCTTAACTTTAAGTTTATTCGATATATGAAGTGATAGAAGCTGAAGGGAGGATGTTTATGGAAGATTTCATGTTTTTGTCAAGTTGGATTGCAATTTCCAGCTTTGGTTCAAGATATATGTAACTTAATTTAGAACTTTATATATGTGGAATTTTGATAGATTTCTTTGCCTAGAACATGTACCATACACCCTATGACATGTTATCTTGATTGCTCGTGGTTTTGCCATGAAAGTAGGGCTGAAAGTTTGAGGTTTCCCTAGAGGAACTTGGGGTTATATTGCTGCGAATTCTTCCTTGGTTGGTCGAATGAGAGACGGAGAGTTTGCGTTTTAAGGTTGGGCTGATCTTGATATATCTTTGCTCGAGATACTTGAGAAACCCTTGTTCTTCACATATAGGTTGGATTTGAGTCAAAACAAAGCAATTTAAGAGGAAGAAACTAATTTTGCCCCAAAAATGTTTTAAAGCTGGACACTTCCACCTATAAAACATTTTTGGGGCAAATATTACTTTCTTCCTCTTAAATTGCTTTGCTTTGACTCAAATCCAACTTATATGTGAAGAACAAAGGTTCCTCAAGTATCTCGAGCAAAGATATATTAAGATTAGCCTAACCTTAAAACACAAACCCTCCCTCTCTCACTCGGCCAATCAAGGAAGAATTCCCAACAATATAACCCCAAGTTCCTCTAAGGAAACCTCGAACTTTCAGCCCTATTTTCATGGCAAAACTACTGGCAATCAAGATAATATGTCATAGGGTGTATGGTATGTGACGACCCTACCTCTTCCTAAGGTAGCCCAACTCTCGTCAGGAGTCGAGCACTAACTTATTAACAAACCTTTTAAAAACAAGAGTCACATTTCCAACGACAAAATAAAACGATCCTTGGCCGAAATATATAAGTATGTGATCAATACAATCTTAAAAAACACTACTAGATCTATTTACAACAGTCGAATTCCCAACTTACAAAAACAAACTAAAAGTTGGTACAACTGTGTTAAAACAAAAAATTCTGACAAAATCCGGCCTTTCCTAGTCACTCGCCCAAGTGCTCGCCCCCTATAAGGAAAACAAAACTAGAAGGGTGAGCTTTCGCCCCATGAGGTTCCAAGAAAGTCATGCAAACAATGATATCATACTCAAGCCACAAAATCATAATACACCACAATATAGAACAAGTTCACTTCAACTAAATATTTACATATTCATTTAAAAGGATACAAGGCTCTCATGAGCTTGTTCAAGTAGCTTGATCAAGATCCAAGATTCCGTTGACACTCCGTTAACATTATTCCAAAATACTATCAAGTATTTCACCACTTCACGTCATTCTCCAACCACCGTCCAACTCCCTTCCGGACCCGTACGTCAAAATCAGGAAGGGTAATACCCGAGTATACCAGTTCAAGTTCAAATTCAAGAGTTCAAGTGCAAGTTCAAGTTCAAGTGACAAGACCCATGGTTTATCGATCTCATCGATCAAACCCTTGCCGGCTCGACTTGACCAACTAGCCAATGGGTTTGGGGCCCCAAGCATGCAAGAAAGTCGATAGGATAACCACCCAAACGACCAACAGATCAAGCACAAGTAAAGCAATTCATTTAATACAAATATTAGGAATCTAGCCATAAAGGATCGAGTATGATAAAGTACATTCTCGTCCCGCTATTATCAATTCAAGAGCAAGTATCTCAACTAAGCAAGCATGTCATTCAAGAAAAGAATCATTGCACATAAACACATCACAAGCACTTAGAACACTCACCACGACAACAAAGCTTAAGTGTTCGCCTTGGAAGCAACTTCGGCTTCACTTCCAAGCCTTAGAATCAAGTATATGGAGTGGATTAGGATCCACCACTCCAAGCCACAATATTTAAAGGAACTACTTCCAAACCAACTAAGTAATCTCACCCAACTCGCATGATTTCTAGCTCAACTCAAGGGAAACATCCATTTAGACGTTAGGCTAATGATTTAAGCAAATGGTAGTGCAAAATTTTCTCATTTCATCCACCAAATTGAGTTTAAACTACCCAAATCAATTTTCCCTTAGGCTGGAAATTTCTTGCTTGAAACTTAAAACATGTAAAAGTGAGGTTTTCACCTCTTAAAACCTTTCATTTTGCTCTCAAATCTATCACTTATACTAGGGTTAAAGTATAATCACATGTCTAGGCATTAACAAGAAAATTTAACCACATAAAAACCAAGAGTAAAACTAACAAAAGCTCTCTCTCTCTCTCTATTGGCCAACTTGAGCAAATTTTCAGCCATGAAAACTGTGACAGCCCCACCTTCCCCTAAGGCGAACCAAAGGGTTCGGCGGACCGCCTGCCCAGCTCTCGCCAGGACTCGTTCACTCACATCAAAGAAAGTAAAATAAAGCCTCGAGAATAAGCGGAAACGAAACCCAGACTTGAAACATATACTTACATTTATCCCAAACTCAACCAATTACATAGTCCCAAATATATACACAAGCTTTAAATTCTTAGTACATTCCAACCCTAATCAAGCACTAGAACGAGATCAAAAGCCAAAACAATACAAAAGGCTAAACTATACTATACAGGTCTCTCGCCCTTGTTCGCAACCCCTGTTAAGGAAAACAAAAGACGTGGAATGAGCTAAAAGCCCAGCGAGGTTCTATATACTCAACTAAGCAATTAAACAAGGACATAAGCACGTAACAACAAGTAATCCAGATAACATTTACAATATAAAGCGAGAGTAACACATTCATTAAAAGGATACGGAGTCATTCGTTCATTCGTTCGTTCATCGACCATCCATTCCTTCAATCATTTAGAAAAATTTCATTTGTCATTGAAAATCCCTCCGTCATTCTTGCCATTCATTCGTTCATTTCGTTCTTCCCCTTCTAGCCAGCGCACTGGTCAGTCCTTCCCAAACCACGTGGTAATACTCGAGTATACCAAACATTCATTCACCCAGGGTCACTAATCGCCCGACCGAGTCCGCTTCTGGCTCGAGTCGACCAATAACCAAGGGCAAGGGCCCAGTTCAGCCCGAAGGCTTACATTCATGCACAAGTAACATTCAATCATTCAATCATTGAAAATTTCACGTTCATTTAGGTCGAGTGCGATAAAGTACACACTCGCCTAGAAAAGTCGTTTTGAGTATTCATTGAAACATTTAAGAGTTCAAATAACTATAACAAGCCACGTAGTCAATGGAAATATAGCGTACCTCAATCACATAACAAGGCAACAATCCAAATAGTCACAACAATTCACATAGTCATTAAAAACAAATCGTATATAGAACACTCACCTAATTAAGCAAAATTACGTCCAAAGTATCCCTCCGGATCTCAACCCTAGTCTCCAAGAAACCCTAAGAGTAATCAAGAGAATACATTATGGTTCTATCATCAAAATATGTGGGTGAGTCAAAGAAATCCGAATAAAACTAATACAAAGTAAAAGTATGATTTTAGAAGTGGAAAGAGTACATTTTGATCAAAGGAAATGAGTAACTAAAGGTTTTCCAAACCAAACATGAAAACTAAGCTCAAAAGGTTTTAGAAAATTAAATCGGAAAAATTTGGAAACAGTTGCCACTTCAGAATATGGCCAGAACTTGGTCGGATACACGGCCGGATAGTGAACAGTAGTTTTTCCTCATTTTTCGTAAAACGTGTTTTTGGCTCAAAACTAACACATTTACAAAGAATTAATGTATAACAAGTATCTTGGTTAAAAATCATATGAGAAAGGTAATTAAATACCTTGAATTCACACTTTAAAACCTTGCGCGTTAAAATTAGGTTTTGTGGCCGAGAAACCCTAGGCCACTCCTTTTGTTTCGGAACGAAAATGAACACGTATTTGAAGTTCAAAACTCGACAATTGGAACCAAACATTATGGTACAAATGGAAATGTACAAATGCAAGTAAACTAGCTCACATAACACTACTCAAGTGGAACTAAGTTACTCTAAGCCAAGTAAGCCAAGTAAGTCTAATGCATCACAAAACTACATTTCAATCTCATTTCCATTCACTCAAGTTCAAGAAAATAAACGGACAGCATTTCCCCTTGTTTTTCCTTACTTTTCCATCCTACAACCAACCACAAATCATACCATTCAATCATAATTGCAAATACCAACCATAAGCTATCAAACACCCTTAAAATGCAACCAATTGAAGCTTTACAGCCATCCAAAACTAGGCCCAAATATTCCAACATAAACTCAGCACACAAAACTCCAATTCAGTTGATTCCAAAGCCATATGAAAGCTAAGATACAAGGCTTACAACTCTTAAGAAGGCATCAAAAGCTAATTCAGTAATCTTCCCAGCCAAAAGAGCCAAATACAGGGGCTGATTATCATTTCCGGACAGAAACAGGGCAGCAGGGGTAAAATAGTCATTTCACAGGATTACAGTGCTCCGATTGAGCTGAAATTTTACAGGCATAACCTAAACTCGAATTCTCTACAACTTTCATGTTTTGAGGCTAAGGCCCAATTCGGCCTCCATCATGGACGAACAGAACTGATCAGATTAGGGCAGAAAATTCCCAATAAATCAGAAATTTAACCCAACTCTCCATTAATCCACAAATCATCCATTAATCATGTAGCAAGCCACCATAGGCCACTAATTATCATCTATTGGAACCAAAGAAGGCGTGTTCTTAGCAATCTTACTTGAAACCTCAAAGAAGTGGTAGCTTAGACTTCCTCCTCCCAAAACACTCCACCAAGGCCTTCAATTTCTCTTAGCTAGCACTTGTATGGTGTAGTTTTCAATTTGGTTGGTTAAAGCTCAAGATTTGGGCAAGGATTGAAGCTAGGAAATTGAAGAGCTCTCTCTCTTGTTTTCTCCTCCAATGGTTCGGCCAAGACAAGAAAAAATGGAAGGAAATTGGTCAAAATTTGGTTTTGAAGAAAGTTAATCTTCTTGGTCAAAGTCCAACTTCCAATCAAATCATGACATGTGGCCTCTTGAAGTTTCTAAGCTTATCTCCTTCCTTCCAATGATTCAAGTAGCTAACTAAACCTCCAATTATCTTCTAACACCATGTAGAATAATATCACTTAGTATTTCATCACCTAATCGCAAAAATTATATCGCACTAACGGGCCCCACATCGAACAATTGCCACTTCAAGTTATGTACACTAACTTGTACTAGGAAAATGATTTAAAAAATTGTACTTACTTGTAAAATGTACAAAACATTTAATATTTTCAAAGGGACAGTATAAAATATAAGCACAGAAATAAAATAATACTTGAAAATGTGAAAATTTTCGGGTTCTCACAAAAACAATGAAAGAAATGGGCAAAATTAAGTTTAAAATCATCATGAAAATTTAGAATTCAAAGCTGAAATTCCAGCCCTTAAGTTTGGCCAACAAGCAGAAATTTCTTACCAATTTTTCCAATATTCCTCCAACTAATTTACCAAATCCAACCAAACATACCTAGCAAATCCATAAAGTTTCATCACCAACATAACATTAGACAGATATATATATATATATATATATATAAAGCCAAAATCTCAACAAGAAACCACCATAATCATATATATATATATATATATCCAAATCCTAAACTCAAATATGAAGTACAAGAATCATCAACTTAAGAAACTTCAAGATTCACCACAAATCTTGTCTTTAATCCAACAATCAAACTTATTTTCAACATAAGGTAAAGAAAGAAGGTTATTCTAGGCATTTTACCTCTTTTGCTTGTCCAACCAAGATGAAAATTCAACCCATCAAATCTTCTCCATTCCAAAACTTAAGCCAAGGTTTGATGGAAAAACCCAAGATGTCTCCTTCATTTTCTCTCAAAATCTAAGCAAAATTGAAGCTAGGTTGGATGATTTTTTCTCCCCTTCTTCCTCTCAAGCTCTCGCCCTCTCTCTCTTCACTTTCTCTTGTTGTTTGTGTGTTATTTTTAAGACAAGAAAATGGAAGAAAAATTGGTAAGAAGCTTGGTCAAAGAAGTCTTAAAGGACTAAAACTTGGTTCCTATTGTGGCCAAGTGTTGCCTTAATGTAGTTTCTTGCTCCAAATATCCCAATTCTCTCTTATTGCACTAAACTCCCTCTTTTGTTCGCTAAAATTTCCTTTTATACCCTACTAAAAGTCGCAGTTATCATACTCGCTAACTCTCACATATAAAATTGTAAAAAGTATTATGACAAAATTCATTATCAAAGCAATAAATAAAGGAATAAAATAACTCAATGAAGAAAATGCAATATGGTTACACTAAGTAAATTGACAATTTTATTTTTCTTTCTTTTTTTTTCTTTCGTTTTTTTGGGTCCTCACACCCTCTCCCTCTTAAAAGAATTTTGTTCTCGAAATTCTCACCTTGTCTTGTAAATAGTTCAGGATATTTCTTTTGCATTTCTTCTTCTACTTCCCAAGTTGCTTTTTCCAACTCGTGATTCTTCCAAGAACTTTAACCAAGGGAATTTGTTTGTTTCTTAGTTCTTTCACCTTTCAATCTAGAAGTTGTACGGGTTGTGTGACAGCCCCACCTTTCCCTAGAGCAAATCAAAGGGTTCGGCGGACTGCCTGCCCAACTCATGCCAGGACTTACTCATACGATCGAATAAAATACTTCCAAAGTATTTAAAATAACAATTCCAAATCTTATAACATAATTAAGTTCAACTTACAACTTAACTAACAAAATACGATCCAACGTACTTAAGATAAAATCCGAGTTCGTTTTACAAGTTTCCAAAATATCGATTTCAAAGTTTAATAACCCAAAACAAGATACAAAAGAAACAGGGTCACATCCTAATGGACAGCGGCTTCACTCGGGTTCTCAATTCTGTTAAGAAAAACAAATTTGAAGGTATGAGCTAACGCCCAATGAGTTCCAAAAGGCATACAGTCACATAGAGCAGTTCAAATTACACTTCAAATTCATAATTCAAAGCAAGTAAATAAAGCGATTAACAATATCAAAGGGGTAGGATATGGGTGGCTCTCAGGAGTCAATTTCCACGAATCTTGATCTTATTTCAGGTAGTCGACACTCCGTCGACTTTCAAGGTTTATCACTATGTAGAACTCCACTTACTTCATTCTCATTCCAACGACTCCCCCTACTGGGCTCGAAATCCAAAACACTTAAAATGGGTATTACTCGAGCATACCATAGTTTTCACTTCAAAAGGGACAAGTCTAAACGCCAAATCTAGTGAATATGAAACACTCTCCTATGGCTCGTCAAATATCATCGATCAAGTCCCATGACTGGCTCGAATCGACAGACTTACCTATAAGATTTAGGAATTCCCAAGAATTAACATGCACAATCAATCACTGATCGTCGATGGGGATAACAACTTAGGCGACATCACAACACTTCAACAATTTAGAATACTATTCATCTCAGTCATAACACCAAGTTCACATCTATGTCACATTTGCAAATTCAAGACAGATAACATGCATGGAAACTCACCAATAAATCAAATCTTAGAATCCAAGTTAGGATCGACATCACAGTCTTCAATCACTCCTATAAACACGTAAAGAGAGACAATAAGTTTTGCCCCAACAATTCACGAAACTAAACCAAATTCACTTGAACTCGACACGTAAGCTCGAGTTATGAAAATAATATGTATCTAGAATAGTTTTTCCCAAAATTCGACGCGTGAAAACACAAAATGGGCCAAAACAGTCTCGAGTTCACCATTGCTGCCCGGATAGCTTTTAGCCCAACATAGTGAAATAAAAATGACTTTTAACCGTTAAAGTTCCTAACTTTCAACTCCAATTCAACATATAATCATAGATTAACATAATACCAAGTCACTTGAGTGAAAATTTAGTCAAAAGAACACAAAAATGTCGAAAATGAGGTTGAAAATTAACCCGCTTCATTCGGCTAGCTCATCCGAAAATTTCTCAAGAATTTCACCAACAAAACAACCATTTAACCCGCAAAAATTCACTCAAATCCCTAAGGGCTTCATCAATCATTAGCCCTTGGTTATCAATGGAAAATTTCCAAGTAAATCCAACCAATAATTCAAGAGTTATGCTAGTATTTTAACCACTAGAACATCTAGTGGTATAACTTCAAGAAATTTAATAGATCTACCATAGATCTTACGTAAATCAAGTGAATCTAACATTATCATGGCTAAAAATTAAAGATTAAGGGTGATTTTCGGTTCTTACCTCAAGATCTAACTAGATCTAGTGTGATTCAACCTCAAAACTTCCTTCCAAATTTCACCCCTTCAAGTTTTCTCAAGAAAGGTCAAAGATCTTCTAGGTTGCTTGGTGATTTCTTTCACAACTCTTCAAGAAGCAAGATGGATGGTGTCCTTTCTCTCTTGGTCTCTCTCTCTCCTTCTCCCGAACTCTCTCTCTCTCTCTCCCGAATTCTCTCTCTCGCTCGAACTCTCTCTCTCTCTCTCTCGGCTCAATCAAGGAAAGAAGAAGAAGGAGAAGAAAAATATGGTGGCTGATGGTTTTCCAAGTGATCTTCAAGAGCAAGATGGAGGAGGAAATGGAGAGCTCTCAAGTCTCTTTCTCTCTCTCTAAATTTCGGGTGGCCTCAATGGGAGGAAAGAAAATGAACTCTCAAGTCTGGTTTCTTTCTTTAAAGTGTGGTAAGGAGACCACCTCACCTACTCGCTTATGTGTTACATTCTCGTGTGACATCTTATCCTTAACTAGATTTCCCCCAACCAACATTATCCTATCGTTTTTCTATTTCTTTAAAGTCTCTACATACTCTAGATTTCATCTTAAGACTAAATTTCACGTCACCACTCCAAAGTTTTCACACTTAATGCTATCCAAACGATATCCAGGCAATTAATAATAAAAAATTCAACTAAGTTGTAAAATGACATTTTAATAAATGAAAATACCAAAAAATTGAAAAAATCACATAATATAAATATTTTCATCATTATTATTTACCTTTTAAAAATAATAAAATTTTTAGAGCCCTCACATCCTTCCCCCCTTAAAAGAATTTTGTCCTCAAAATTCATAACAAAATTCATACCTTAGCTCGAAAACTCCAGATATCTCTTCTGCATCCCGCTCTTAAGAATTGTAAAACCTATTCCATACTAGATATCACGTAAGTTGTGTATCCTTAATCTTTTCACGAGGAGCAAGATGATAATCTTTTCATGCGTTTTCGCAAATTCAATTACCTCATTAATAAGCCAATCATAAGTAATAAAAATCACCTCAAGAAATTTGTCAATTTACGTATTCCAATCCAAGAAACAAATCAGGTAATCCTTACCTCAATATCCCAATGGTCCCTAAGTACTCTCAATGAATCTTTAATGTCTCATATATCAAATTCTATAAGATCTTAACAACGCAGTAATTTTGTCCTACTGGGCCCTAACCCTATTAATCTTTCAAAACGGTTAGAAAAAAACCTCAAGTAATCAATAATTTCAAAAAAAATCACATCCAGTTCTATACAAATGTATATAAATATCAAAACACTAAAGGATAAACTTTAAACTCAATAATATCTTATCATAGTCCCCTAGTCACTTACTCCGATAAATTCAAACCTTACATAAGATATAATAAGACTCTTGGGTTCATTCCTCTCCACAAAAGAAAATATAGCTTTATAAAAAAAATTAAAATGTTTGAAGTTTTTAAAAGAAGGATATAAAATTTTTCAGAATAACACTCGTAAGAGTAAATTCTTAAATTCTTGATTGTTTGCAAAGAGACTCTCTTAATTAACTCTAAAGTGGAAAGGTAAGATGGGAGGACATAAAATATTTGGTTAAAACTTTTTCTTTTATAAAAGATACGATTTTAATAACTCAAATTTCATGAAAATATCGTACAAGGGAATTACCCAAATAACTTAAACAAAGAAAACAAGATCAAAAATTCTAAATTACTTTTACAAGCACATTTATAGCAAATTTAAATACCAGTATCTAAAAGGCGTAGAAAGGCAAAGAAATATATTATCGAATGGAAAATTTTTGAATTCGTCATCATTTTTTTTGTCAAATTTCACATGTAGCAAATAAAACTAGAATATGAGATTTTAAACATGAAGTACTAAGTTTTTTTTTTAAAGTCAGGTATAACAGATTCCATTGTCAAAAGATAGATTAAATTTCTTCCCATAAACTATCTAGCTTATATCTAAGACTCGAAGAACCAATTTACATTCCCTTTACTCATGGATCATTGAATCTTAACTACTAATCATAGAACAAAAGTCTTTCACCAACACATAAGTGAAAGTTTACAACTCTTCAACCCGAATTATCTTCATACACATACCATTATGCTCAAGCATAAATAGAGTACTAAGTCATCATTGCTAACATTCATTCGTCCCATGGACTAAAGTGAATCATCAAGTTACTTCGCACCCCAAACAATGACTAACTCACATCATGATCAGACACCAATGTATTCAACATATATCTTTAAACCGTACTCCTATAGTATCTATATCCTCAACGCCATTCTCCAGTTTCCATTTCTCACACAAGTCTAAGGCAATATAGGTATAAAAGGGCAAGAATCACGTAATCATAGATGCAATACTAGTCAATCATAATCCAAAGTACAATTATCAGATTTCACAAGATTGATGCATATGATCACAACAGGTACAAGTAAACATATAACAAGTCCAAATATATCAGAAATTAAGCAAGTTTGCAGTGCTAGCACAATACACATTCAAGACAAGCATCAAATTTCAAATTGAACCACCATCGATAGAAACCCTAACCAGCGATTTACTCACTTAGGCCACGACAATCTTCATAATTTCAATCTCTTCAATTTTTTCAGCCTTAGATCTAGCACTCAAATCCTTCATGTCCTAACCTTCGCCATTACACTTTATCAAATTTTAGCCTCTCCATTTTATCTTTTAGCTGTCTTTCCCTTTAGTCAATGCTGTTATGGAACTCCTAGAACTATCCACGAAATCATTAGTACACTCTTGCTCCTCGATCACACTAACTTCAGGCTCTCGGATGCGATGACTCTACATCTTCAAAACTTCCTTAGTTCTTACACCTGAAGATAGGCTCTCTCCTTGAAAACCAAGAATTTCATATTCAAATCTCGGATAAACTTTTTCGAAAACGTAAAACGAGCAATCAAAGTAACAAAATCTCATCAAGTCCAGGATTTACATTACCAGAGCCAAGTTCGCAATTCTTCCAAAAACTCAAGGATTTCTTGTTCAAAGTATAGGCAAATTCAGGTGTGAGAATATATCAGTGTACAATCAAGAATTGGAAGACTTGGTCAGAAAACTTCAACCTCTTTCTCGAGTCCAGCATATATAAAAATCCAACAAGACTCATCAATTGCTGTGTCAGCCCCACCTCCTCCTAAGGTGAACCAGAGGGTTCGGCGGACCGCCTGCCCAACTCTCGCCAGGACTACGGAGTCAAAACACTCGTAAACCTTACATAATGCGCGATAGAGCCACACGAAAACGAACAATCAGAAACTGATCTAAACACGATTACCAAACCATACGGTGCAATAGGACTTCGAGTAAACGCTCCCACGAAAACCAAAAATGAAAGCTCTGCGGCCACGTCACAATCCGGCCAAGACTTGGCCGGATATCCGGCCGGATTCAAGGCAGTGAGCAACTCATTTTTTTTCAATTTCCTCTGCTAATCCGGCCAGGTATCCGGCCCAAGAACTGGCCGAATATACGGCCGGATTCCCTGAACAGTTTCTCGCCAAATTTCTTTTCATCCTCGTTCAAGTTCCGAACTCGCCCGATTTCCAACGAACACAAGTAAGGTTCACCAAAGCCATAGAGACATAAAATCTCAAACAAACACACTTAAGATCCATGATAAAACACTTATACATGTACATTGGAGTCTTCAACAATTGAACTTAAAGTACAAGTCATCATATCCATACTTATACAGAATACAAATTAAGGTTTCGGTTACAGAAGAACTTAATCTAAAGAATAGCTATAACTAGCTCTACTCTTTCTTCCAAAATCATGGTTTCAAAGTTTGTTCCCTGTAAGGAAAACAAAGGAAAACAAAAGTTTGTTAGCTATAACTTACGCTCAATGAGGTACCACAAGTACAAGTAGTCAAGAATCATGGAACTTCACTTTTAGTCAAGCAAGTATACACACTAAATAAGGAAATGAACAAACACTTCAAATAGAAAGGATACAGGTGGCTCTCAAGAGCCAAATTCCCATTGCTTCACCAGAACTTGATCAAGTAGTAGTTGACACTCCGTCAACTTTCAAGTAAAGTAACCAGTCTAGTAGAGCACCACTTTGCACCAAATTCCGTCCACCAAACATACCCCTTACCGGGCCCGAACGCCTCAACAGGAACAGTGGTGGTAATACTCGAGTATACCGGGAATCCAGAGTCTCCAATACCCAAGATTCCCCAGGAACAGTCCCCATGGTTTGTCAATTTTCCTCGACCAAGCCCTTGTTGGCTCCATTCCATTGACTCCCCATGGGGTTGAGCTCAGGTTTAACAGGAAGGTCGTCGGATACATCTCCAAGCGACATCAGGTCATGCACAGTAACAGATTCCAGTTTATACAGTAAACAGTCACACGGGCAAGAGAGACGAGTGCGATAAAGTACACTCTCGTCTCGTCCAGAATAAACCGATATTACAGTCATTCAAGTCACGAATTGCAGGTACAAGTAATCAAGTAAGCAACAAGTCATGCAAGTGGTACACTCACCAGTCAAACAAAAGGACTTCAAAAGTTTCCTTCCCAAGTATGCCTTTGATAGCCGACTCGTCCTAAGAATAACCAAGGTAAAACAATTATGGTTCCCAAATCCACAAACCCAGTAAACGGAATGCATAATTGAGGCTCAACTATGAGTCGTAAGCCTATCTGAATGAACTACGAATGCAAGGATACAAAAGTGTGGCTTCGGGGTGAAAAAAGTAACGGTTGGTTCTAAAACACGAACAACCCTAAAACCCTTCATATATCACCAAATAAAAGCTCCAAAAACCAACCACAATCAAGCTCCTCATCCATTATAGGTAGTTTTCTTGCTCAAGTCCAAGCCCTAGATCACGAATATCATGTCAAGCAAAGGAAATTCTAAAATCATCAAGTTCCACTCACCTTTTGGCATTTTAGTCACAACTGAAGCTACACTTATTGGATTGAGGCAAATTTTATGGCATTTTGAAGCTAAGACATAGACCTACATTTCCCATGAAGACCTTGACACCCAGTTCTTGCATTTTTCAAGGTCAAAAATGGAAATCTCAGAGAAAACAGAAAACTGTCCGTGAAATAGGGCATTTGGGCAGTCAAGGGTATTTTAGTCATTTCACAAGCTACAGTTCTCCGATTGAGCTGAAATGTTACAGGTAGATATTTGACTCAATTTCCTACAACTTTCATGTTTTGAGCAAGAGCTGATTCGGCCTTTATCATGGACGAATATGCAGGTCAGATTGGGTCCAAAAACAGGGCAGAATCATTCCTAAATGGAAACCCTAATCTGAAATTGAGACACACAAACTGAAATTTTTCGTAGGCAAGTAAAACTAGCATATAAAAGCTCAATATTACACATAACAAAGCTATCAATCCAAGGCTAATGCTCAAGCATCAAATAAGAGCAGAAAATTCACCATAAAACTGAAATTTCCCACATCACCACCTCAAATCATGAAATATCCTCACAAAACTACATATTTAACAACTCTAACCTACTAATTTGCAATTTTTAAGAGCAAAGAGGGATTTCTTGACAAATTACCTTAGAAACACTAGAAAGATGGTAGCTTAGTACTTCCCCCTCAAAAATCACTCCACCAACACCTCTAATCCTCCCTAGCTAACACTTTGTATGGAGTAATTTTGCACTTTTGATGCTTGGAACTCAAGATTGGAGCAAGAAATTGAAGTACAAGATGAAGTCCATTCTCTCTTTTCTCCCTCAAGGAGTTCAGCCAAGCAAGGGAAAGAAATGAGGGAATTTTGGTCAAAATTGGAGTTTTAGGAAAGGTAAGAAACCTTTGGTCAAAGTCCAACTCCCAATAGTTTCACAACACTTGGCTTTTAGGGTTTTGTTCTCATCTCTTTGTCTACCAAAGGTTAATCTATCTAGCTAACTTCTAATTATCTCTTAACACCTTGTAAAATAATATCCCTTAATGCCAAACTTCATCTAGTCGTCAAAATTTTATCGCACATACCGCACTAGCGGGTCCCACGTTCATCACGCATCCTCAAACTTAACATGTACTAACTTATACCAAGAAAATGATTTAAAAACGATACTCACTTATAAGAATCTCTGAAAAATTAATATAATAAAATAAAGTAAGGAAAATGCACTCGGAAAAATAAAATAAAATAAGAGAAATTTTACGGGTCCTCACAATTGCTCACAAATTTCTAGTTTTAAAAATCAAGTGGAATTCACGTACTTGTCAAGATTGGTATGTTATAAGGTACTTGGAACACATAGGTGTTATTTCCAACCATCGTTTGAAAATAAAACTAGTACAATCTTAGTTTTTTTTTTTTTTAGATTCCAAAGCGGAAATTTTCCAGTAGGTAAATAGGTGGAAAATGCATTTTATTCCTTTGAAAACTCTTTTGTTTTGAATCAAAATCATCATATGTGGAATTAACTAGCAAATCTCGGTTTCTTATCTCCTATAGCTAATACCAATATTTGTACCGATTCCTTCCATTCCTACAAGTACAAAGATAATTCGAATCTCATTCAATCTTTCACTACTAATCTCTCACATAATGTTTCCTTTCGATATAACACCACATAATTTCTCAGTTTTGTTTCCATCAATCCCATATAAGAAACTCTCGAGTAACAATTCTCTTTAACCACTAGGATACAGTAGGTTCTCCAATTCATGTAATATTAAAGTTAATCTCACAGTCCGGCATCCTAAACTTCAAGTCTAGGATACACTACAAAGATCTAAAACCTATACCTCTGATACCACCTGTGACAGCCCCACCTTTCCCTAGGGCGAATCAAAGGGTTCGGCGGGCTGCCTGCCCAACTCACGTCAGGATTCAATCATACGATCGAATAAAATATTTCCAAAGTATTTAAAATAACAATTCCAAATCTTATAACATAATTAAGTTCAACTTACAACTTAACTAACAAAATACGATCCAACGTACTTAAGATAAAATCCAAGTTCGTTTACAAGTTTCCAAAATATCGAATTCAAAGTTTAATAACCCAAAACAAGATACAAAAGAAACAGGGTCACACCCTAATGGACAGCGGCTTCACTCGGGTTCTCAATTCCTGTTAAGAAAAACAAATTTGAAGGTATGAGCTAACGCCCAGTGAGTTCCAAAAGGCATACAGTCACATAGAGCAGTTCAAATTACACTTCAAATTCATAATTCAAAGCAGTAAATAAAGCGATTAACAATATCAAGGGGTTAGGATATGGGTGGCTCTCAGGAGTCAATTTCCACGAATCTTGATCTTATTTCAGGTAGTCGACACTCCGTCGACTTTCAAGGTTTAACACTATGTAGAAACTCCACTTACTTCATTCTCATTCCAACGACTCCCCCTACTGGGCTCGAAATCCAAAACACTTAATATGGGTATTGCTCGAGCATACCATAGTTTTCACTTCAAAAGGGACAAGTCTAAACGCCAAATCTAGTGAATATGAAACACTCTCCTATGGCTCGTCAAATTTCATCGATCAAGTCCCATGACTGGCTCGAATCGACAGACTTACCTATAGGATTTAGGAATTCCCAAGAATTAACATGCACAATCAATCACTGATCGTCGATGGGATAACAACTTAGGCGACATCACAACACTTCAACAATTCAGAATACTATTCATCTCAGTCTAACATCAAATTCACATCTATGTCACATTTGTAAATTCAATACAGATAACATACATGGAAACTCACCAATAAATCAAATCTCAGAATCCAAGTTAGGATCTGTATCACAGTCTTCAATCACTCCTATAAACACGTAAAGAGAGACAATAAGTTTCGCCCCAACAATTCGCGAAACTAAACCAAATTCACTTGAACTCGACACGTAAGCTCGAGTTATGAAATAATATGTATCTAGAATAGTTTTTGTGAGGACCCCGAAAATTTCTTTAGAATTTCCTCCCATTTTTTTGAAAAATTAATTTATATTTCCTTCTATGTTTCTTTACTTGATTATTTAACTACTTACTAGCCCTAAATTTCATGGTGATTTCATTAGTTGAGTCAAGAGTTTTACTTTTACTTTTCAAGGTAGAGTAAGTTAGGGTTTTTGGTGTATTTTGGTAACGTGATTAATTAGTGAGGTGTGTGTATTAAATTTGGTGGTTAAGAATGATTTTAAGATAAGAGGAAATGTGTGATTAGAAGTGCTAAGAATAAGTTAGTGAATCATAAGTTAAAACACTAGTACGCGCGAGTTAAGGAAAATCGGCTTGAACTGACGTGCACCGTTTGCTACCGATTGAGTACACCACTTGACCAATACTTTCTTACCCTAATCTCCTTGTTTTTATTTCATTTAATTTCCCATAAATTAACCCTTAAGTTAGCCACCATTTTTGACCAAAGAAAAGGAAGAAAAGAAAAAAAAATAAGAAACCATCTTGTGGTGCCAAGTGTCGGAAATCCAAGGAACTTTGACCAAGTTTATTTCTTTCCTTCTTATCTTGCATTTTGGCCATTTTTGCTTCATTTCTTGTTAGCTTGGCCGAAATTTTGGAGTGGGAAAAGAGAGGAGAGAAACCTTCCATTTCCAACCTTGAATCAAGCCTTGTTTGAGTGAAATCAACAAAACTAAACCGATTAAAGTTTCATCTTGGTGCTTAGGAAGCTTGGTGTGGTGAAATTTTTGGAAGATAGTGGTTTGTTTTTCACTTGCAAGAAGCTTTTGGAAGGTATAAGACTTGAACTTCCTTTTCTCTTGCTTAATCTTGTTAAACTTGGTATAGAAGCTTTCAATCTTGGCTTGCTATGGTTGATTTCCTAGTTTTTGATGGTGTAGTGAAATTTTAAGCTAGGGTTTTATATTTTCCAGCCATGATTATGTTGTTTAACTAGCCAATGTTGGTATTGAGCATGGAAATGGAACTTGTGAAGTGATTAGTGGCATGTTTATTACTTTTTATAGTGGAAAGTTGCATTTCCAGCACTTGGGGGTGAAATTTCAGTTCTGCCCTGTTTTTGGACTCAACTTGGGCTGCGAATTTCTCCATGTTTTTGATTGAATCAGTTCTTGATCAAAACATGAAAGTTGTAGGGAGTTGAGTTAGCTTTCTATCCAGAAAATGTTAATTCAATCGGAGCACTGTAGCTTGTAAAATGACTAAAATACTCCTGACTGCCCAAATGCCCTGTTTAAACCGATAGCTTTCTATTTTCTCTGAGATTTCAATTTTTTGACCATGAAAATGCATGATTTGGCTTTGGAGGTCTTCATAATAAATGTAGGTCTATGTCTTAGCTTCGAAATTCCATAAGATTCATCTCAATCTAATAAGTGTAGCTTCAGTTGTGATCAAAATACCAAAGGATGGCAAAGCTGCCATCTTCATTGTTTCTCGTTGCCTCTCTCTTGTTTTCCGTTTCCTTGGTCCGACTTAACATGTACTTCTCAAGTATTCTAAACCTGATTTCTAACATTCTAAACAAGTATTCAAAACATGGTTTTTAGTTGCATATATTGGCTTTGAACTTAACTATTTTTTATCATTTTCTTTACAAATTATGCGTACATCTTGCCTATATAATTTACTATACTTTTCATGCCTTTTACCTTTGGTATAGAAATATAAGTTATGCAGCTTGCACTCGTGTATGATTGGCTCTTTGTGGGACAATATTTGACTGCAGATTTCGAGAGTGGCCAAGGTGCCGGCCCTGAACTGAATTTTGATAAAACGTGACTTGTTTAGGGTGAGTGTTTCTTGCATGTTTGTGTATTAAATGACTGTGTACTTGTTGTGAATATTCGCTTGAGTGCTAAATGCTTTTTAATGATTGCTAAATGGATTTTTGACGGGCGAGTGTGTACTTTATCGCACTCGACCCAAGCAAAAGTGAATTTTCAATGATTGAATGCTACTTGTGCATGAATGTAAGTCTTTTGGCTGAATTGGGCCCTTGCCCTTCGTTGCTAGTCGACTCGAGCCAGAAGCGGACTCAGTCGGGCGGCTGGTGACCCTGGGACAGTGTTTTGGTATACTCGAGTATGACCACGAAGGTTGGTGGAGAACTGGCCAGTGAATTGGCTAGTGGCGGGAAATGAAATCAATCAATGAATGTCAAGAACACTGAAGGTGTTTTCACTTGCAAAAAAAATGTTTTTCAAATATTGGAGGGATAAGAAAAATGGTTGGCGAATGAATGAACGAATGGCTCCACGTGAGCATGTATCCTTTTAATGAGTGTGTTTCTTATTGTTTTTATATTGTAAATGTTTTCTCGATTGATTGTTATTAAATGACTAATGCCCTTGTTTCAATTGCTTGATTATGTGTATGGGAATATCACTGAACTTTAGCTCATTCCTCTATTCCGTTACATTTGTTTTCCTTACAGGGTTTGAGAGCAAGGACAAGTGATTAGAGGAAGACTAAACTTTTGACTAGAACTTTTGTTGTGTAATAGTGATAGTATTAGTAGTTGGTTGGATCCTGAACTTTTGTACTTAACCTGGATGATTGTATATATGTTAAGTTTGATTGGTCCATCTTTACTTGCTCTTGAAGTGATATGTGAGTGAGCCCCAGCGAGAGTTGGGCAGGCGGTCCGCCGAACCCTTTGGTTCGCCTTAGGGGGAGGTGGGGTCGTCAGCTAGCTTCTTCCATTGTTGCTCCAAGAAAACTCTCCACACTTGCTTCTTTCCTTGGTTCTTCATACAAGCTTGGAAGAGGACTTGAACAAGGAAGAAACTTTGGTGATTTGAGGGCTTATCTCCTAGTGTTTAGTCTTCATCTTGGCAGCAAGGTATTCATCCAAGAAACCCTCAACTTTTCCTCTCAAATCTTAGTAGTAAGTTAGTTTAGTTAGTTTAGTTGTTGGGTTGTTGATGGATTCACAAGAGCCTTGACATTAGGTAGTGGACTTGAGGTGGCTTGATAGGTAGAGGCCTTGAGAATTTTGTGTGTTTAAATCCTTGTTTGTTACTTGCTTTGATGAGATATGGTGTAGTTGAGTGAGAAAAGTTAGAAAGAAAGCTAGAGGAATGAAACTGCATGCTGTCCGATTTTTGTCCTGTTGAAACCTTCATGTTAAATTCGAAATTTTGATGTTATTTTGGTGCAATAATGCTTGATATATGTTGGTGGTTATGTGTATGAAATATCTCCCAAAAAGCTTTCCATTTGATTGTGTTAAAGTGGAGTGAAAGTGAGGATGAAATCTGGAATTTTTCTGGTCAGGAGACCCCAACCAGTGTTCACATTTTTTGTCATAACTTTCTGTTTGGGAGTTAAAATCGAGTACCATTTATGGCATCCGAAACTAGACTCCGAGAGCTTTCTGTCGGTATTAAATACATCTTCCTAACTCATTTCCTATGAGCCGTAGTGAACCGGCAAAGATGACTGAAATTCTTCCCTGCTTGCATCCGAGAAACAGTCATAGCTGTAGTTTGTAGCTCAATTTTGCCTATCTTGCAAAACGAATTTTATGACAGTTCCTTCTAGTGAATTGTAGCATTTTGAATCTAATTTTCAACTCCACAAACCACACAAAATTTCGAGTTCTGTAGCTCCAGTTATGATCGAATTTTGAAAACTCTGTCAAGCCTTCAAAACTGGAAATTTTGAAAACAGGTTCCAAAATTCAGTTTTCTTAAAACCATTGTATCTTGATGTAGGAAGGTCCGAATTGGGTTCCGTTTGTTGCATTTGAAACTAGATTTGGAACTCTATTAGCAGTATAAATTTGAAGGGTTTATTCCTTTCCTACGAATTTTTCCGAATTTCCAAAACTTCACTGAATTTGCCAAGCCTGCTTTGCTCCTGTCCTGTCTAGAACAGTGGATTTTGAGCTAAAATTTGAATGGCTTTGAATTGGAGTCCTGAGAAAAGTGTCTTCTGTAAAGTTTTAGTGCTTTGAGTCTATTTTCAAACTGTATAAATTTTTTCAAATTTTTGGACTTACGGAACTCGAAATACGATTTTTCCAAGTAGTGCCACTCTAAGCTGGAAATTTTTTGATTTCAAACAAAGTACTCTTTTAGGCACTCTTAACCTTCCTCTGAGTTTGTTGATCCGTTTTAGGACTAATTTCATGGTTGGACGTAAGGTTCCTTGGAACTTTAAACTCTCATTTTGAATTGATTTCCAAAGTGATTAAACCTCTCTTGATGCCTTCCTTGGTCGTTTAACTTTCTTAGTTAATGGCACTTCTCTTCATACTTGAATTATAGACTTCAAACCCTATTCTTATGGGCTCGATTTCCATGAGTTTGAACTTTTAAAAGCGAGCGTTTTGACTAGAGTAAATCTTGGAGAAATTTCACTAGTTTTCTACTCAAAACTTAGAGCCTTTAGCTTTAACATTTGCTATGAAAATGAGCGGAGTTTTGGATGGATTTTGACTCCATTAGTTTGGAAAATGTGAACGTTCGTTATATGTTAACTTTTGGGACATGAGATTAGAAGTTTTGGGAGATAAAACCATCTACATTTTTTCTCGATTTTCGTGCCGAAAGTGAAAACGTATTTTCTTTTAGAATTGAGATTTCTTTACTACGACTTGAATAAAAAACGACCTTCGAGCTCTCTTTGAGCATTATTTCAATGTTTTAGCTGGAAGAGCTTCTTTAACTTGAACTCGAACTTGTGACCTTGAGAGTGGGTAGCGAGAAAATGTCTTTCTTTTTTAACCTTGGTCGAGCATCTAAATAATTATGATTGTACATGTCTCAGGTGGTCACGAGGACGCCGAAGAGTTCGTCTGACTTCTCGCTTCACTCTTGTTTTTTGCCCTTGACTTGTGGTGAGTGTCAAGTGCATGTTAAATGTTGATGTGATTTAAATGTTATTTGTACAAGTGCTATACATGATACGGTGAATTTTACCGAGGCGAGAGTGTACTTTATCGCTCTCGTCCTCTCTCTTTCTAATTTCATGAAACTTGTTACATGGATATACATGACTTAGACTTATATATGAACATGTTTTAAGTCGTGAGCACTGAGCGACAGCATATACCACACCCTATTCGGGTGAGAGGTGCCTCTCATACCGACTCAGAGTCATGAACAACTCAAAGTCGATTGGAGCGTTGTCTCGTCGACCAAATACACGTGTGGGGACGCCCCAACCCATTGGCTAACCTTGTAACTCGAGCCGGCAAGGGCTTGGTCGAGGAGTTTGGTGAACCTTGGGAAATATTAGAGCTTGATCTATTGGAGAGATCTTGTTAGGCATACTCGAATAGTATCGCCACCCCTTACATGTTTGGTTCCGGATCCGAGTGGGTGTTATGTTGGATGGAGGAAGTAAGTGGAGCACTACGGTCGTGTTACTACTTGGGTTGACGGAGGGTCAATCCCCCGAAGGCTTAATTGATCAAAACGTGGAAATAGCTCCTAAGAGTTCCTGTATCCTTCTTGTGTGTTAAATTCCTACTTGTGCACTTAAATGAAATGTCATGTTTAAAGTTGTTTTTAATCATGTTATTTGATTGATTGGTGTTACTTGCTTGCCTGTTTATTTCTTTGGCCTCACTGAGCGTTCGCTCATTCCCATTAAGTTTGTTTTCCCTTAACAGGTTTTGGAGGTGGATTGGAGGTTCTAGACTAGCGACTTGGTGGATGCTAGTATACCTTTTGTATGAACTTTCGATGGCCCTTAAAGTGTAATTTTTGTTATTGTTAGTTGGTGGATTGTCATCATAACTTTTAGTTTAGAGGTCGTGGCTTGTATATTCGAAGTACTTTTATTTAAGTCGATGGTTATTTTGTGGCTCTATATTAAGCTTGAATGAGTGTGTGAGTCCTGACGAGAGTTGGGCAGGCGTTCCGCTGATACCTAGGGTTCGCCCTAGGGAGAGGTGGTGGCGTCCACAGTTGGTTTCAGAGCGCTAGGGTTTGGAATACCTGGAGTAGGGTTAGGAGTATTAGTCGTGAACTTTTGGGTCATAGAAATTCATGATGAACCTTAAGCCTAAATTTTTGAATGGCACCAGTGATCATAAGGTTCTAACATTTAGTTTTGTGGGTTAATTGTAGGTTCATTGGAAGGAAATGATGGAAATTGGTCACCTCTGAGGCATCTTCCAGCAATTAATTATCGAGAGAGGCCTTGGGGTCCTTTTTGGCAGTGGACCCCAGTTCGTCGAACTAGGTCTTCATGTGATTGTTGGAGAATTTACTCGTACCCTAACGAAGTGGTGCTAGCGGTAAACATGATCGGAGGCGGTTATATGAGGAAATTAGGATAGTTCGAGAGGATAATCTAGGACTGAGGACGACTGTGGATGTCCAAACTGCTAGAGTTCATGAACTGGAGATGGATGTACTTGAGGAGTGGAAAAAGGCTGAGGCTTTTCATAAGCAACTTCAGGAGGTTAAGCGCCAACTTGCTAGGGTAGTACATAAAATTAGAGACCGGACTGAGGGGATGATGGCTGAGTGTGTTACCTTGGTCGAACAAGTGGTGGATGGTAAGATATTCGATGAGGGACATAAGGTGGGAACTCCTAGTGCGGAAAATGAAAATATTTCTACTGAAGTAGCAGAGACTTCTGGCTCCGCCAATCACTAAGCTAGTGATTTAGTCTACTTTAGTAGTTTTTGTCTAGACTAGTCGGGATGGTGCTTGTTCAAAGGCCATTGTATTTTGCTTAACTATGTTCCCTATCTTTTGAAGCACTTGAACGTTACTTATGAAGTACTTGACTTTATTGCTCTATGACTTCTAATCTATGCTATGGGTTGTGCATATTTGCAATTATTTTGGTGCCTTCCCTATTTATTTTCATTTTGCATGATTAAAGTGTCATTTTCAAACTTCGCTTATGTGTATTTATTTTACGTTATGCCTTTAGAAAATATTAAAATTATGGATGGCCGAAAAAGTGGAAGGGACCAAGAGCGAGGGGTTAGGCAACCCCAAGTTCAAGGGGATGATCAGGAATCGACAACTGGACCGAACCAAGGGCAAGGAAATGAGCGGGATAACCAAGTAGCTACTGTTATTAATCGTATGACTGATATCTTAGCACGGTTAGCTGAGCGCCAAAGGCTCTGAGCCAATCAACCAACCTAAGAACCAAGAGAGGGGTGAGGATAGAGCTTTAGAGCGATTCTTGAAGTTCGCCCAACCTAAATTTCACGGAGGGTCCTGATCTCGAAACAGTAGAAAATTGGTCTAAGAGGATAATATAAGGCACTAGTGAGAGCAAGAAGTTAGGGATTCTTCTTGAACAACTTTGTAAGTGAGTATTGGAGAGTGAGTTAGGGTGTAGAACTTTTATACTAAGGAATGTGATTTCGTATTTTGTTATGTGTATAAGTGATGATAGTAATTCTTGTAGAGACTCAGGAGCTCGTCCATATTAAGCAGAGATTAGTTAAGAATTATACTCTGGGATAACCTGTAAGCAAAAGAACGAAAGAGTAATATGGCCAGAGTTTCCCGTTGTGAATAGTTTACTTATTTTGATTCTCTGATTTGCCTGGCAGGCTAGCATTTGATTTGAACCAATCGGTGAGATGACAAATTTAGAAGAAATGCATAAGGAAATAGACATTCTTCAAAAGGCGGTAGAATTTCAAAAGAAATTGGCTGACTATTGGGAAGGACGATGGAAACAAGAATATGCGGAGAAAATTGAGTTGCTGCACCAGAAAGTGGAACTGGAAAAGAAATACAAAGGAAATTCTCAAGTTGGGCAGGCTGTGACATCTCATATGGTTTGTGGATACTGTGGCAAATTTAACCACACTGAAACCATGTGTTGGAGAAAGCAAGGAAAATGTCTGAGTTGCGGTAGTGCTGAACATCGGGTTTCAAGTTGCCCTAGTACCTCTAAAAAGAGGAAATACTCCGCAGCCTGCTAGGTCCGCTACAAAGCAGTTGAGTGCCAGAAGGAGTGATTAATGCTAATGGTTGTGGGAGGGATCCAAATAGTGGAAACTTATGAGTGGGGATGGATTTGACTCCACTCGGGGGATAGGGGTTGTAGTTTCACCCTAGTCTAGACTGGCACTTTTAGAGGTTGTAATCTTTAGTATGGGGGATAAAGTCCTTTTGTTATATTGTACATTTGCAACTTAGCACGCTTTCCTATGATTTTGTTTATCTCCCCTTTCTTTTGAAATGATTTAATGAAGTTATCCTCACTTGGTGTAACTATTATGATCTTTTATGACATATAAAAATTTACTTTACTTTAATTGATTTTACGGCTTATATATATATTTAATTTATTGTCCCGCACTTTTAGACCTGTAATAAGATCATGAACGACACCTGATGATAGTTTTACAAATCTTGAGAGAGCGCCAACTTTTGCTAATTTATATAAATGGGAGTTTTGGTTGGAAGAAATAGCCTTTCGAGATCATATAATCTCTAAGGAAGGATTTTCTGTGGACTCAACTAAGGTAGAAGCTGTTTCTAACTGGAAACGACCAGAAAACCCTACCGAAATTCGGAGTTTCTCAGGGTTAACCGGATATTACCGTCGGTTTATCAAGGACTTTTCTAAGACTGCAAAACCCCTTAACCGAGTTGACTAAGAAGCATGGTAAGTTTATTTAGGATTCTAAATGTGAGGAAGGATTTCAGGAGTTAAAAAAGTGCTTAACCGAAACACCTGTGTTAGCATTGTCGAGCGGAGGAAATGGATTCGTGGTTTATACAGATGCCTCAAAGGATGGTTTAGGGTGTGTATTAATGCAAAATGGAAAAGTGATTACGTATGCCTTCCGTAAGTTGAAATCTCATGAGCAGAATTATCCGATCGATGACTTGGAGTTAGCGGCAGTAGTGTTTACCTTGAAAAAGTGGAGACATTATTTATATGGAGTGACTTTCGAGGTTTTCACGGATCACAAGAGCCCTTAAGTATTTGTTTTCCCAGGAGGAGTTAAATTTGAGGCAACGTAGATGGGTGGAATTTTTTAAGGATTATGACTGTTCGCCTTAACTATCACCTTGGAAAAGCTAATATGGTGGTAGATACCCTAAGCCGTAAGGTTGCAAGTAGCTAGATTAATGGTGAGAGAATGGCACATGCTAGAAGAAATTAGTGTTAGAATCCGCGTCTTGAGCCACAAAACAGTAAAATTTGGGAATATTAACTGTGAGATCCACCTTGTTAGAAAGAATCAAAGAAGCTCAAAAAGGAGACCCTATAAGGTTATTCAATGTGTAGGAAGCGTGGCTTACAAGTTGGAATTTCGAGAAACGAATTCCCTTAAGGGGGGGAAGGATGTGAGGACCTCGAATTTTTCTTACTTTTATTTTATTTTACTTGCCTATTTAATTATTTATTTACCCGTTTACTCCGAATAATTTATTTCATCCATTTTAAATCCATTTGCATGGAACAATATCTCATTTGTATTTTTAAAACGTTCCGTTAGCCAATTTTAATTTTTCTGCGGCTCGTTTAGTGAGAAATAGTGAATGCACGTTTTTCGAGGTAAATTCAGTCCGAGAGTGCATTAATCTTGAAGAATTAAGAATGATCAATAGTAGACTAAGAAAAATTAATTGAGGGATTAGATGTGAGTGAATTAAGTTAAGCTGATTAGGAGCACTAATTGCAAACTAATCGGTTGTTGGACTTTGGGGTATTAAGACACCTTTATGTGTGAGAAACTCGAGAAAGAAAAATCCGGTTTTAGGGTTTTACCGATTTTCGTGCACAACGTTTTCTATATTTTCTTTATTATATTTATTTTACATATATTTTACAAGTAAATATAGTTTTTAAGTCATTTTCTAATATAAGTAAGTTCACGAGAAAATTTGGAGCGAATAGCGGATGTGGGACCCGCTAGTGCGTTAAGTGAGAGAAATTCGGCCAATTAGGTTAAGTTTTGGCAGAAAGGCATTAAATTACTGAGTGCTAAGAGATAATTAGAGGTTGGTTTAGATATTTGATCATTAGTGAGCTAAAGGATAAGAAAGAATCCAAAAGTGGCCACGTGTCGCGTTCTTATTGGGCCAAGTTTGCCTAACTTTTCCTTAACTTTACCAAAAGCTAATTTTGACCCAAAAATCATCTTCATTTCTTACCTATTGTGGCCGAAATTCTTGAGAGAAAAAGGAGAGAGTGAGCTTCAACTTCTCTTTCAATTTCTTGTCCAAAATTCGAAATCCAACCGATAAATTCCGAAAACCTCCTTAGAAATAGCTTATTAAGGAAGATTCAAGGTGCTTGTGGAGTTATTTTGCAAATGAGAGCTCTAAGTTGCTACCTTTCTTGAAGATTGAGGTATTTTGCTTAGAACTTCATTTTGGTCCATAATAATGGTGAATTAGTGGGCTTATATCGGTTAAGGAGCTTGTTTTATGGATGATTTTGTGGATTAAAGTGAAGTTTGGTGAATTTATTATTTTCTTGGGAATTTTTCTGATTGCATATGATAATCATAGTTGGCTTGGATTGATGGCTTAATATGGTGTAATTTGGAGTTATTATACGTTAATTGTGGTGAATTACGGAAATTCCAGCTTAGGGTTTCTATATGGTAGTAATCTGCCCTGTTTTGCACTATGTTCGACCTTGAGAGACCGAATCAGCCGCTTGCTCAAACATGAAGGTTGTAGGTATTTGAAGTTAGCTAACTACTGGTAAAATTTCAGCTCAATCGGAGCACCAAAACTTGTGGAATGACCGAAATACCCTGACTGCCACAAGCTGCAATTCGTAAACAGTTTTGTGAATTTCACCAGTTTGGGCTGCATGTTTCACCCTGATTCGTATCCAATTAGCTTTGGCCAAAACACAAAACTTGTAGCCCTTATTTTAGCTTTCCAAAGCCTCTGAAAACACCCCAAACGGAGTTGTGTAGGCCTGCGTTATTGCCCGGTTAAAGTCAGTGCTGACAACCAGACTGATCATAAACTTTTGGATTTGTGATTGGCAAATTCGAACTTAGATAAACTATCAATTAGGTTAAGTGGCCTTCATAAAAGTTGTTCCCTCTGTCTTAGCTTTCGAATGGTACATGGTTCACCCCGAGTCGATAACCATATCTCCGGTTATGACTAAAAATGGCTACGAGATGCCAAATCTGCCGTTTAGTTTTTTCTTCAAACTGATTTTCAATGGTACTTTTGCACTTGTGTTGTACTTGGATGATTTTGGAGCCTATGGAAGGGCTATATGGAAGGGCTATTGTGGTAACCTTACTTGTGTGTATTGTGGGGCTGAATTAGGAAGAAATAAGGAAGCCATAAATGGCTGGAAACTTGGTAAACAAAAAGGGCAAATGCTGCCCCAATTTTCTAGGCCGCTTGGTTCTTCCAAGTTTGAGTTGATTCTTAGTAGATGAAGACGGCTTTAGGTCATTCAAGCCCCTAGGTCCTCCTGTTACCTTTTCGTTCGGAAATCACGCTTTTGCAACCTTGCATTCATAGTTCATTTGGATAGGTATACGACTTGTAGTCGAGCCTCACTTGTGCTTTTTGTTTACTAGAATTTGGGATGTGAAAACCTCAATTGTTTACCCTTGGTTATTTTAGGGTTTCTGGGCGATTAAAGTCATTTTGGGGAAAACTTTTGAAGTATCTGCACTTGAATTGGTGAGTGTACCACTCCCTCCTTTGTTGCTTAACTTGGTTTCTGTTCATTGCAATCTGTAATTTGAATGGCTATGCTATCTGTTATTCCGTTGAGACAAGGGTGTACTTTATCACCTTTGTTCTCTTGTCAGTATGGCCTATTTACTGTGAAAAATTTTGAATCTGTTATCTGTGCTTAATCTATTGCCGTTTGGACATTGCATCCAACGACCTTTCTGTTACCTCTGAGCTCAAATCCTGTGGCTAGTTATTCGAGTCGAGCCGGTAAAGGCCTGGTCGATTAGATAACGAACCACAGTAGTCTGTTTCTGAGAAATCTTTGGGTATTGAGACTCTGGATTTTCGGTTATACTCGAGTATTACCATCCTCTGTTCGGTTGAGGTGTTCGGGCCCGGTAAGGGGAATGTACGGTGGGAAGGTACTGGGAGTAAAGTGGGGTCTACGGTCATATTTCTTTCTTTAAAACGTTGACGGAAGGGTCAACGGGATGCGATCAAAGAACTAAAAGGGGAATTTGGCTTCCTGAGAGCCACCTGTATCCTTTCATTTGAAGTGTTTACTCATTTTCTTATCTGATGTGTATAACTGCATGATTGGATAAGTGAAATGCCATGTTTCATGACTACTTGTACTTTTGCTACCTCATTGAGCGTAAGCTCACGCCCGTTCCGCCCCTTTTTGTTTTCCTTACAGGGAACAACTCTTTTGAACCCAATGATTTTGAAGAAAGAGTAGAGCTAGTTGATATAACATCTCCTTTTGGTTATGCTCCTCTGTACAAAGAAAACCCTATTATATTTGGAGCAAGTATTGGTCCTTTGACTTGTAAAGTTCCAACGTATGTATATAAGTAAGTATACATGTTCCTTCGTGTATTTGTTGATGATGTATACCCTCGGTTGTTTTTGGTTTGGTAAGATTTCAATTGTTGGTTCTTGGGTTCCTGATCCCGCGCGTTGAATCTAGCGATTTGTTGATCGACTGCCCGTAGTCCCGCGAGATCTGGGCAGGCAGTCCGCCAAATCCTTTGGTTGCCTTAGGGAGAGGTGGGGCTGTCACAATTGGTATCAGAGCAGTTTCGCGTGGTCTCTGCGCGAAGTGAGCCCTGGGTCAAGTGGTGTTATGGTCCTGATTTTTGTGAATATGTTTAAAGGATTAAGTGCTCTTCTTGGGCGTAAGCTATGAACCGTGTATGTTATAGTGTAAAGATCTTTATCACGGAACTTGAGGAAGATACGGTACGTTAGGTCGTGGTAGGAATCTTTAATATGGATGATTTACTCTTGGGACCCGGCGGCTCGAGTTGTGAATTGTCTTATTTGGAAATTCTTGTACCCGGCTACTAAATGGATGCGAGCCTAGGTTAGAAATGACTTGGGCGAACTAGAAATTGGACTCCACGGAACTTTCTGCGATGTGTTAGGATATCACTGAGGATGATTAACCCTGTCTATGATATACATTGTGTTAGTCTCGTAGATTGTAGACGGAGCCCTATAGGGGAAAAGTTTTTCGTTCGCGATGCTTTTGTACTTTTGTCTCGTTTGTCTATTTGTCTATAGTACTTTGGATGACCCTGCTACCTTCATGGACCTCTTTTGTTTGTAAACCTAACTGACTATCTACTGTGTGACTTGTTCGGTACTGTTGTGTTATATATATATATATATGCTTTTGATCTGTGTGTACCTTTTTGTTACTTGTTTATGACCTTTAATGTTATATTCACGCTTCGACCCTACATTTGTTAGACTTATGGAGAGTACTTGTAGTGGAAGAGGTCGTGGACGTGGGCGTAAGCAACCCTTGAATGAAAGGGGTAACTGGGAACCAAGACCTGAACCAAATCCTGAACCTAGGGTCGATCCAAATGCTCAAGTAGCTGCTGCTATCCAGCGTATGACCGATCTGCTAGCCCATGTAGTGGAACACCAAGGCCAAAACCTAATCCTCAACCTGGAAACCCTGGTAACCATGCAGAGGGCGAGGATAGAGCCCTTGAAAGATTTCAGAAATTTTCCCCAAAATTCCTTGGAGGGCCAGACCCTGACGTGGCCGAGAGGTGGTTGGAGAAGATGATCGATATTTTTGCCGCGTTACATTATACTGAGGAAAGGCAAGTGACCTTCGCTGTTTTCCAACTGGAGGGAGCAGCCCGATCTTGGTGGAATATCATAAGACTGAAATGGGAAAGAGAACAGACCCCAAGGACATGGGCAAACTTCATGAGGGAATTCAACACCAAGTTTTTCCCTCCCCTAATCCAAGAAAGGAAGGAAGATGAATTCATTCGGCTTCGCCAAGGAACTCAGACCGTAGCCGAGTATGAGAGTCAGTTTACTCGGTTATCTAAGTTTGCGCCCGAATTGATTGTAACTGAACAAAGACGGATAAGGCGTTTTGTCCAGGGATTAAACGTTGAGATTCAGAAGGACCTGGCCGTAGCCCAACTTAGTTCCTTTAGTGATACGGTGGAGAAGGCTCAGCGAGTTGAAAATGCGAGATCACAGGTTAGAAACTTCCAAGCTAAGAAAGGGGATTTCCTGGAAGTAATTCGGAACAAGAGAATAAGAGTACACCTCCTAAGATTGGAAGGGGAAATGGGGAAGTACGACTACCAGAGGTGTCAGAGGTGCCTCACAGGGAGGATCGGTTTCTGCTACTCGTGGTCCACTATGGATATTGCGGAGGGCCAAATCACACGGAGGCGAATTGTTGGAAGAAAGAGGGAAAATGCCTGCGCTGTGAAAGCACCGATCATCGGGATTGCTAACTGCCCAACACGATTGCGCCAAGGGAAGGGACCCAACAACCAAATAAGACTAACCCTGGACAATCAGAGGGGAAAGGACTAAAATGAAAAGTACCGGCTCAGGTGTATTGCCTAGAGCCACATCAGGTCCCTGACTCGGCTGAGGACGTAGAAGGTACGATCCGTTGGTTACCTTAGATTTTGATAGATCTCGTTGATAAGAAAATTTCGAGGACGAAATTCTTTAAGGGGGAGAGAGTGTGAGAACTCGAGGAAGAAAAATCCGGTTTTAGGGTTTTACCGATTTCGTGCACAGACGTTTCTATATTTTCTTTATTATATTTATTTTACATATATTTTACAAGTAAATATAGTTTTAAGTCATTTTCTAGTATAAGTGAGTTCACGAGAAATTTGGAGCGAATAGCGGATTGTGGGACCCGCCTAGTGCGTTAAGTGAGAGAAATTCGGCCAATTAGGTTAAGTTTGCAGAAAGGCATTAAATTACTGAGTGCTAAGAGATAATTAGAGGTTGGTTAGATATTTGATCATTAGTGAGCTAAAGGATAAGAAAGAAATCCAAAAAGTGCCACGTGTCGCATTCTTATTGGGCCAAGTTGCCTAACTTTTCCTTAACTTTACCAAAAGCTAATTTTGAACCAAAATCATCTTCATTTCTTACCTATTGTGGCCGAAATTCTTGAGAGAAAAAGGAGAGAGTGAGCTTCAACTTCTCTTTCAATTTCTGTCCAAAATTCGAAATCCAACCGATAAAATTCCGAAAACCTCCGTAGAAATAGCTTATTAAGGAAGATTCAAGGTGCTTGTGGAGTTATTTGCAAAGGAGAGCTCTAAGTTGCTACCTTTCTTGAAGATTGAGGTATTTTGCTTAGAACTTCATTTTTGTCCATAATAATGGTGAATTAGTGGCTTATATCGGTTAAGGAGCTTGTTTTATGGATGATTTTGTGGATTAAAGTGAAGTTTGATGAATTTATTATTTTCTTGGGAATTTTTCTGATTGCATATGATAATCATAGTTGGCTTGGATTGATGGCTTAATATGGTGTAATTTGGAGTTATTATACGTTAATTGTGGTGAATTGCGGAAAATTCCAGCTTAGGGTTTCTATATGGTAGTAATCTGCCCTGTTTTTACACTGTATGTTCGACCTTGAGAGAGACCAAATCAGCCCTTGCTCAAAACATGAAGGTTGTAGGTATTTGAGTTAGCTAACTACTGGTAAAATTCAGCACAATCGGAGCACCAAAACTTGTGGAATGACCGAAATACCCTGACTGCCACAAGCTGCAATTCTTAAACAGTTTTGTGAATTCACCAGTTTGGGCTGCCTTTTCACCCTAATTCGTATCCAATTAGCTTTTGGCCAAAACACAAAACTTGTAGCCCTATAGTTTAGCTTTCCAAAGCCTCTGAAAACACCCCAAACGGAGTTTTGTAGCCTGCGTTATTGCCGGTTAAAGTCAGTGCTGACAACTAGACTGATCATAAACTTTTTGGATCTGTGATTGGCAAATTCGACTTAGATAAACTATCAATTAGGTTAAGTGGCCTTCATAAAAGTTGTTCCCCTCTGTCTTAGCTTCGAAATGGTACATGGTTCACCCCGATTCGATAACCATAGCTCCGGTTATGACTAAAATTCTACGAGATGCCAAATCTGCCGTTTAGTTTTTTCTTCAAAACTGATTTTCAATGGTACTTTTGCACTTGTGTTGTACTTGGATGATTTTGGAGCCTATGAAAGGGCTATTGTGGTAACCTTACTTGTGTGTATTGTGGGGCTGAATTAAGGAAAATAAGGAAGCCATAAATGGCTGGAAACTTGGTAAACACAAAGGGCATGCTGCCCAATTTTCTAGGCCGCTTGGTTCCTTCAAGTTTGAGTTGATTCTTAGTAGATGAACGGCTTTTAGGTCATTCAAGCCCCTAGGTCCTCCTGTACCTTTTCGTTCGGAAATCACGCTTTTGCAACCTTGCATTCATAGTTCATTTGGATAGGCATACGACTTGTAGTCGAGCCTCTCTTGTGCTTTTTGTTTACTAGAATTTGGGATGTGAAAACCTCAATTGTTTACCTTGGTTATTTTAGGGTTTCTGGGCGATTAAAGTCATTTGGGGAAAACTTTTGAAGTATCTGCACTTGAATTGGTGAGTGTACCACTCCCCTCCTTTGTTGCTTAACTTGGTTTCTGTTCATGCAATCTGTAATTTGAATGGCTATGCTATCTGTTTATTCCGTTGAGACAAGGGTGTACTTTATCACCTTTGTTCTCTTGTCAGTATGCCTATTTACTGTGAAAAATTTGAATCTGTTATCTGTGCTTAATCTATTGCCGTTTGGACATTGCATCCAACGACCTTTCTGTTACCTCTGAGCTCAAATCCTGTGGCTAGTTATTCGAGTCGAGCCGGTAAAGGCCTGGTCGATTAGATAACGAACCACAGTAGTCTGTTTCTGAGAAATCTTTGGGTATTGAGACTCTGGATTTTCGGTATACTCGAGTATTACCACCCTCTGTTCGGTTGAGGTGTTCGGGCCCGGTAAGGGAAATGTACGGTGGAAGGTACTGGGAGTAAAGTGGGTCTACGGTCATATTTCTTTCTTTAAACGTTGACGGAGGGTCAACGGGATGCGATCAAGAACTGAAAGGGGAATTTGGCTCCTGAGAGCCACCTGTATCCTTTCCATTGAAGTGTTTACTCATTTTCTTATCTGATGTGTATAACTGCATGATTGGAAAGTGAAATGCCATGTTTCATGACTACTTGTACTTTTGGTACCTCATTGAGCGTAAACTCACCCCGTTCCGCCCCTTTTGTTTTCCTTACAGGGAACAACTTTTTTGAACCATGATTTAAAGAAAGAGTAGAGCTAGTGATATACATCTCCTTTTGGTTATGCTCCTCTGTACAAGAAAACCCTAATTATATTTGGAGCAAGTATTTCCTTTGACTTGTAAAGTTCCAACGTATGTATATAAGTAAGTATACATGTTTTCTTCGTGTATTTGTTGATGAATGTATACCCTCGTGTTCTTGGTTTGGTGAGTTTCAATTGTTGGTTTTCTTTGGGTTCGATCGCGCGTGAATCTAGGGTTTGTGTGATTCGACTCCGTAGTCCCGGCGAGAGTTGGGCAGGCAGTCCGCCAAACCCTTTGGTTCGCCTTAGGGAGAGGTGGGGCTGTCACATTATGTCATTCACCTTGTCACACCTTCAAATCACCCAACTACCACCAAAACCTTTCTTCCTCTCCACTCCTCTTAGCCGATCCTCCTTCACCCATTTCCTCCCCAAAAATTTCAGCTAGCTTCTTCCATTGTTGCTCCAAGAAAACTCTCCACACTTGCTTCTTTCCTTGGTTCTTCATACAAGCTTGGAAGAGGACTTGAACAAGGAAGAAACTTTGGTGATTTGAGGGCTTATCTCCTAGTGTTTAGTCTTCATCTTGGCAGCAAGGTATTCATCCAAGAAACCCTCAACTTTTCCTCTCAAATCTTAGTAGTAAGTTAGTTTAGTTAGTTTAGTTAGTTTAGTTGTTGGGTTGTTGATGGATTCACAAGAGCCTTGACATTAGGTAGTGGACTTGAGGTGGCTTGATAGGTAGAGGCCTTGAGAATTTTGTGTGTTTAAATCCTTGTTTGTTACTTGCTTTGATGAGATATGGTGTAGTTGAGTGGGAAAAGTTAGAAAGAAAGCTAGAGGAATGAAACTGCATGCTGTCCGATTTTTGTCCTGTTGAAACCTTCATGTTAAATTCGAAATTTTGATGTTATTTTGGTGCAATAATGCTTGATATATGTTGGTGATTATGTGTATGAAATATCTCCCAAAAAGCTTTCCATTTGATTGTGTTAAAGTGGAGTGAAAGTGAGGAAGAAATCTGGAATTTTTCTGGTCAGGAGACCCCTACCAGTGTTCACATTTTTGGTCATAACTTTCTGTTTGGGAGTTGAAATCAAGTGCCATTTATGGTATCCAAAACTAGACTCCGAGAGCTTTCTGTCGGTATAAAATACATCTCCTAACTCATTTCCTATGAGCCGTAGTGAACCGGCAAAGATGACTGAAATTCTTCCCTGCTTGCATCCGAGAAACAGTCATAGCTGTAGTTTGTAGCTCAATTTTGCCTATCTTGCAAAACGAATTTTATGACAGTTCCTTCTAGTGAATTGTAGCATTTTGAATCTAATTTTCAACTCCACAAACCACACAAAAGTTTGAGTTCTGTAGCTCCAGTTATGATCGAATTTTGAAACTCTGTCAAGCCTTCAAAACTGGAAATTTTGAAAACAGGTTCCAAAATTCAGTTTCTTAAAACCATTGTATCTTGATATAGGAAGGTCCCAATTGGGTTCCGTTTGTTGCATTTGAAACTAGATTTGGAACTCTATTAGCAGTATAAATTTGAAGGGTTTATTCCGTTCCTACGAATTATTCCGAATTTCCAAACTTCACTGAATTTGCAAGCCTGCTTTGCTCTGTCCTGTCTAGAACAGTGATTTTGAGCTAAAATTTGAATGGCTTTGAATTGGAGTCTGAGAAAAGTGTCTTCTGTAAAGTTTTAGTGCTTTGAGTCTATTTTCAAACTGTATAAATTTTTCAATTTTTGGACTTACGGAACTCGAAATACGATTTTTCCAAGTAGTGCCACTCTAAACTGGAAATTTTCTGATTTCAAACAAAGTACTCTCTCTTAGGCACTCTTAACCTTCCTCTGAGTTTGTTGATCCGTTTTAGGACTAATTTCATGGTTGGATGTAAGGTTCCTTTGGAACTTTAAACTCTCATTTTGAATTGGTTTCCAAAGTGATTATACCTCTCTTGATGCCTTCCTTGGTCGTTTAACTTTCTTAGTTAATTGCACATCTCTTCATACTTGAATTATAGACTTCAAACCCTTTTCTTATGGGCTCGATTTCCATGAGTTTGAACTTTTAAAAGCGAGCGTTTTGACTAGAGTAAATCTTGGAGAAATTTCACTAGTTATCTACACAAAACTTGGAGCCTTTAGCTTTAACATTTGCTATGAAAATGAGCGGAGTTTTGGATGGATTTTGACTCCATTAGTTTGGAAAATGTGAACGTTCGTTATATGTTAACTTTTGGGACATGAGATTAGAAGTTTTGGGAGATAAAACCATCTACCTTTTTCCTCGATTTTCGTGCTGAAAGTGAAAATGGTACTTTCTTTTAAAATTCAGATTTCTTACCACGACTTGAATAAAAAACAACCTTCGAGCTCTCTTTGAGCATTATTTCAACGTTTTAGTTAGAAGAGCTTCTTTAACTTGACTCGAACTTGTGACCTTGAGAGTGGGTAGTGAGAAAATGTCTTTCTTTTTAACCTTGGTCGAACATCTAGATAATTATGATTGTACATGTCTCAGGTGGTCATGAGGACGCCGAAAGCTCGTCTGACTTCTCGCTTCACTCTTGTTTTTGCCCTTGACTTGTGGTGAGTGTCAAGTGCATGTTAAATGTTGATGTCATTTAAATATTTTTTGTACAAGTGCTATACATGATACGTGAATTTACCGAGACGAGGGTGTACTTTATCGCCCTCGTCCTCTCTCTAATGTCATGATACTTGTTAAATGGATATACATGACTTACACTTATATATGAACATGTTTTAAGCCGTGAGCACTGAGTGGTAGCATGTACCACACCCTATTCGGGTGGGAGGTGCCTCTCATACCGACTCAGAGTCATGAACAACTCAAAGTCGATTGGAGCGTTGTCTCGTCGACCAAATACACGTGTAGGGACGCCCCAACCCATTGGCTAACCTTGTAACTCGAGTCGGCAGGGGCTTGGTCGAGGAGCTTGGTAAATCTTGGGAAATATTATAGCTTGATCTATTGGAGAGATCTCGCTCTGTATACTCGAATAGTATCGCCACCCCTTACATGTTTGGTTCCGGATCCGAGTGGGTGTTGTGTTGGATGGAGGAAGTAAGTGGAACACTACAGTCGTGTTATTACTTGGGTTGACGGAGGGTCAATCCCCGAAGGCTCAATTGATCGAAACGTTGAAATAGCTTCTGAGAGCTTCTGAGAGCTCCTGTATTCTTCTTGTGTGTTAAATTCCTACTTGTGCACTTAAATGAAATGTATTGTTTAAAGTTGTTTTTAATCATGTTATTTGATTGATTGGTGTTACTCGCTTGCCTGTTTATTTTCTTGATCTCCCTGAGCTTTCGCTCATCCCATTAAGTTTGTTTTCCTTAACAGGTGTTGGAGTTTCTAGACTAGCGACTTGGTGGATGCTAGTATTGTCGTGCCCCATTTTTTGAAAAAATAAAATTACGGGTTATAAAAATGAGTTTTTAAATTATAGAAAATAAATAAAGAGAAAGGCCTAAAATGAGACTTAAAGTGCGATGGTTTTGGCCCCAAAATAATAGTTTAAATAGGTTTTTTAATGAAAAATAGGAGTCGCCACTTGGTATTGAGTTAAGGTGTACCAAGTCACCTAAAAATGAATTTTTAAAAGAAACAGTAGAAAGACCCTTTTTAAACGACTCCAAATTTTCGAAAATCAGAGAAAAGTATTCGGGTGGTCACATTTGAAGAAAGGGAAGGTAAGGATAAATCCAAGGCACCCTTTCAACCTAGCCAAGAGCTAGTTGCGTGATTTAGTCAAAAATTTTCTTATTTTAATCCAAAAATTTATCACATTCGGATGTCACTATATGGATGCAAAATCTAAACCTAATGTATCGGGGTCAACATGTCTCTTTGAATTTTAATTGGTGCAAATCGTATTAATTACGATGCCCAAAAGTAATTATTGAAGAGGTCACGAATGTGCAAAAATATGAGACTCGAAGAAAAGAAAAGAAAAATAATAATATACAAATATACATGATCTAAAGGAATGCATCATAACGGGTGTGGGAGCTAAGATTCGTGACTTCAATTTTCCCTTTATAGAGGGAATATGAGCGTGCTAAGGCTAGAAATCCAAACTCGTCCATATCCCATATTCGAGGGGTATTTCCTAATCTAATCAAGCAAATGTACTAATCTAGTTCTAATTTTCTTATATGAAATGCAAGTCTAATGTCATATCTCACACATAGCGTTATATAAGGGGGAATATGGGATAAGGGATATACATATAATGGGATGTCATGCAAAATGATAAAAAGACCCTAAAAAGTAGAAAATATGCATGAAAATGTAGTGTAGGCACACAACATGATCTAATGCGTGGATGGTTCCTAGGGTCTAGCGTTGGACTAACCCATGTCTCTAATTTCTCACTAGCATTGGACTAGTGAGAAATCAGAAAAAGAGGCCACAACTAGCATTGGACTAGTGTGGAATCGAGAAAGGGGGCCACAACTAGCGTTGGACTAGTGTGGTGACGTCACACATTCATTATAATCAAATAAAAGTTATAAAACATAACAAAGCAAATAAACACATAAATCACGAGTAACACGTAAACACACAAGCATGCAAAACACACAAGGCGAAGAAAGCAAACAAAGCCCTAACTATTACATTTGGGGGTCCTAACTACAATCTAAGGGGGGAAGAAATAGAATAAATAAAATAAATACCTAACTATTACATATTCTATCTAAATACAGGTCTTGAACCCCTTAACTATTACAATTTAGCATTTAAATGCCTCTTAAATAATTAAAAGAAAATATACTAAAATAAATATACAAAATTAAGCAAATAAGCGAATAAATATTAAATGAAATAAAAACATTCAAAAAAAAACATGCAAAAACGCACATAAAATCACATAGGGGCACATAGGGTCAAATAAAGGATAGATTATACCTCCCTTGAATTGGCGACCCAAGGAAGTGGAAAATTTCTTATTTACCCTCCAAAAGCAAAGAAAAGGTCAAGGCATCACTTTAATTAACTAATAATCACATGAAATGGGAATAAATATGAAATTGAATCAATCAAGGCATTCAAATGAAGGTAAACAACCTATGTTTAAGAAATTAAAGCAAGTAGGGACTTGATGGCAAAAATTAAAGAAGTTTGAGGGGTTAATTTATTACTATTACAAATATTAAGGGTCTCAAATAAAATGAAGCTAAGGGCTTAAGATGAAGTCTACCAAAACCAAATGCTAAACTTAACAAAAAATGTAGGAAAACCTTTTTGTTATAACTAAACAACAAATTATCCAAAATTCCACTAAAATCCAAATCAAATTATAAATCTATTAACAACAATTGTTAAAACTTCAAAAATCATCATAAAATTCACTAAAACACCAATCCAAAAGAAATTAGATTAAATCATATCAAAGAAAAATAATATTTTTGAAAGGTCAGAATTGACTAAATTTCCAATTTTATGGGCCCATGGCAACATTAAATGAAAATCAAGGGTTAGAATGCAAATTATGAAACTTTTTGCATGCATGCTCCGAAGCTTTCTTTGTTTCTGCTGGTTTCTTTCCTCTGCAACATGCTGGGTTTCTCAAATGCAATCCTAACGCAACTAACATCTCAGCCAACCATCAAAGCCTCGATCTTAAACAAAAGACAATCACAAAACTCAACAAGCCGACAACTTAGAATGAGGTTATGCAAATTCTGGAAAACTTTCATGCAAAATGGTTCGAAAGCTTTCTTATTCTTTGCTGCAACTTTGCAGCTTATTCTCTGTATAAATCATCCATAAACTCAAATCAAATCAAGACAAAAACAAATACCATAACTTATCAACTAATACGCCACAAGACACAAACCATTATCATGCCAAACTCTAATGCAAAGCTTGCTGAAGATTCAACAGCGGAAACCCAACAGGACATACGACAACAAAATGAAAGAATGGGGATAATTTCTAGCAGCTCAAAATGGAATCATTGAAAGCCGCTCTCTCCTATAGCATTAGGAATCATGCGAAAAGAAAAAACAAAGTCCAAGGGCAAGGCACTCCATAGGCAAGATTGAAGCAATAGAGACAAGCAAAAACACATAAAACAGCGAGAAACTACAAGCATCAGCAGCTTCAACATGTGACTGGATACCCATCAAGACAACAAGCTCCAAGAAGAAAGCTTACGGTGAATGCGTATATGGTATACCTATCAAGCTACAAGCGAACCCCACACTTCCGTTCCCCAAACCCAGACCAAACCTACGGATTTCTCAGCCCAAACAGAAGAAAAACGTAACCTTCTTCGAATAACAAAACCCAGACATGAAACCAGAGTGTGTCGGATGAAATGCAAAAGAAAAACAGACAGAGTTGGCTCTAGATTTTAGAAACAAAAAGTTAAGAAAACAAGAGCCATCAGACCTGGCTATACCCAAAACACAGGAAAAACAGCGAAAAAAGAAACAACTTTGGCCTGTGAAATGCAAGCGAACGCAAGAAAACAGCAGACTGTCTCTCAAAATCATCCAAGCACCAAACTTTACTCTAGTAATTCAACATCCAAGCATGAGTAAGGACCCAGAATCTCTGGTTATGCAGACCAGATTCCATATGAAATGGAAATAGACAAGAAAAAGGGCTGAAGACTACCTGTTTACCGCCTTTGGACTTGAAACTTCAGCCTGAGTTCGATGAAAAGATCAACTGCAGACTCTAATGAAGAAACCTGAAACTGAGTTTTCAACCTTGGATCTCCTCTTTCCTTTGTTCTTCCTCGGATCCCTCGGTTCCTCCCTCTGACCGTGGCTTTCTCTTCCCTTATTTTCTCAGTCCCAAACTCTTTCCCAGTTTCTTCTCAGTCGAAACCAGAATCTTCTCTTTTCCCCTTGATTTTCCTTGTTTCTCTTTTGTTTTCTTGCCGAAGCCTCCCTCACTCACTCCTCTTGTTTTTTTAGATTTTCCTCCACCGCCAGCTCTCTTCTCTTGCTTCCTTGCTTGGTTCCTCCTCCCTCAGCCCACGAAGCTCTCTTCCTTTTTCGCAACTCTCATTTCCTACCCAGTCGCCGCTTCCTTCTTGCTCTCTTTTCCTGTTTTTCTTCCTCAGCCAGCCCCCCTCGAAACCCTCTCGCTCTCCCCTGATTCCTCTCTTTTCTTTTTCCTTTTCTCCTCTGCTGGTTTTCTCCCTCAGTTTTCTTTCTTCCGATGCTCTCCACTCTTCCCTGAAGCTTTCTTCTTTTTTTTCTTCCTTCGTTCCCAGATCTCTTCCTCAGCCCCGTAACTTCCCTTTCCTCCTTGTTTTCTTTCTCTCTAAAACCTCTGCCCGAACCCTTTTCTTCTCCCTTTTGTTTCTAGCCGTCACTCCCTTCTCTACTTCTCTCCGTTGTTGATCTTTTTATATCAGATGAGGGTTCCAAACCCTCATCTCAAGGGTTCATAAGGAACCCCCAGTTCTACCGCCTATCTTTTGAGCCATTCGACTGGCTTTGTTTCCATGAGATTTTTGAGGTTTGGATCAAGGCCAGGTGGAGTGGTGTTGGAATGATCCAATGGTGAAAAAAAATGAGGGAAAGAAATGGTGGAAAATGATAGGAAGCGGAACTGCATTTTCCCTGTACGATTCTTCATGGCTTCTTAGAAGCCATGGGAAAGGTTTGGCGCTCATGGACTACACGTGCGCGTGGCTCCTCTTTTTTTTGTTTTTTTACTGAATTAATTAACAATAATTAAATGATTTTCTTAACAAAAATGGTAATAAAATAAGATCAAAAAATCAACTAAAATGAAATAAAAACTAAGATTTTAGTGTTTGATTGATGATTTTTCTTTTTTCTTTCCAATGAATTAATTAATAATAATAAAAATGATTTTCTTAACAAAAATAAAAATAAGATAAAAATAAACAAAAATCAAAACAAAATCAACTAAATGAAATAATAAAAATAAAATAAAAAACTAAAATTTTGGTGTCTACAAGTATACCTTTTGTATGAACTTTCGATGGCCCTTAAAGTGTAATTTTGTTATTGTTAGTTGGTAGATTGTCATCATAACTTTTAGTTTAGAGGTCGTGGCTTGTATATTCGAAATACTTTTATTTAAGTTGATGGTTGTTTTGTGGTTCTATATTAAGTTTGAACGAGTGCGTGAGTCTTGACGAGAGTTGGGTAGGCATTCTGCTGATATCCTAGGGTTCGCCCTAGGGAGAGGTGGGAGCATCACACACTCTCTCTAAATTTCGGGTGGCTCAAGGAGGAGGAAAGAAAATGAACTCTCAAGTCTGGTTTCTTCCTTTAAAGTGTGGTAGGGGGACCACCTCACCTACTCGCTTATGTGTCGCATCCTCGTGCGACATCTTATCCTTAACTAGATTTCCCCCAACCAACATTATCCTATCATTTTTCTATTTCTTTAAAGTCTCTACATACTCTAGATTCATCTTAAGACTAAATTTCACGTCACCACTCCAAAGTTTCACACTTATTGCTATCCAAACGATATTCGGGCAATTAATAATAAAAAATTCAACTAAGTTGTAGAAGGACATTTTAATAAATAAGAATACCAAAAATTTGGAAAAATCACATAATATAAATATTTTCATCATTATTATTTACCTTTTAAAAATAATAAAATTTTTAGATCCCTCACAGGTTGTTCCTCGTAGGTTAGGGTCTGATCAATTTCAATATCTTCTGATTGGAGTACATGAGTTGAATCTGGGTGGTACTTCTTTAGCAATGAGACATGGAAAATATCATGAATTCTGGACAAACTCATGGGTAACTCTAACCGATAAGTAACTTTTCCCACTCGCTGGAGAATTTTAAAGGGTCCCACATATCTCGGTTTTAGCTTCTTGCCCTTTCCGGCCGTGACACTTCTTAGTGGTGTAATCTTAAGAAATACTCTATCATCAACTTCAAATTCCAAGTTTTTCCTCCGATTATCCGCATAACTTTTCAGTCTGCTTTGGGCCATTTGAATTCTTTGACGTATTAACTTTACCTTCTCATAAGTTTCCTCAACCCATGGTACCGTTGAAGGATCTAAAATTTTCCTTTCTCCTACTTCATCCCAATAAATCGGTAATCGGCACTTCCTTCCATAGAGAGTTTCATACGGAGCCATTTGAATGGATCAATGATAACTATTGTTATATGCAAACTCAACCAAGGTCAAGTACTGACCCCAATTTCCACTAAAGTTCACAATACATGCCTTTGGCATATCCTCAAGGGTTTGGATGGTCCTCTCAGATTGTTCGTCCGTCTGGGAATGATAAGTCATGCTAAAACTTAATTTGGTCCCTAAAGTTTCTTGCAATTTTTGCCAGAATCGAGATACAAATCGAGAATATCTATTAGAAACTATACCCATCAGTACCCCATGTAACCTTACAATTTCATCTAAATATAGTGTAGCGAGTTTCTCCAAGGAATACTTTACATTAACTGGCAAGAAATGGGCCGACTTAGTCAAACGATTCACAATAACCCAAATTGTATCATGCCCATTTTGTATCCGTGGTAATCCTGATACAAAGTCTATAGTGACATGTTCCCACTTCGACTCTGGTATCTCCAAGGGTTGCAGCAATCTGGATGGTTTTTGGTGTTCGGTTTTTACTTGTTGACAGGTAAGACAAGTTTAGACGAATTGCACAATTTCTCTTTTCATGTTGTTCCACCAATACAGCCCTTTTAGCTCTTGATATATTTATTACTTCCGGAATGTATAGTATACCTGGAATGATGAGTCTCTTCCAAAATTTTCCTTTTCAGCTCTGCATCTTTTGGTATTACTAGCCGATCTCGAAACTTTAGAATCCCCTCTGGTCCTACTTTAAAATCTGGTAACTCTCCCTTTTGTACTTTTTCCAACCACTTTTGCACCATAGGTTCTTTTGCTTGAGCCTCTTTAATCCGATCCAATAAACTAGATGTCACCGTAATATTTTCAAAAATTACTTTCTGTCTTTCATGACGAGGCTTCCACTCACTGCCTTTCTCCAACAAATCCCATTCCTTAACCATTACTTGAGCTTTTCGACTTAAAACATCTACCACCATATTGGCCTTTCCAAGATGGTAATTAATAGTACATTCGTAATCCTCCAAAAATTATATCCACCGACGTTGTCTTAAATTCAATTCTTTCTGAGAAAAGAGATACTTAAAACTGTTATAGTCCATATATACCTCAAAAATTACCCCATACAAATAATGCTGTCATTTCTTTAAAGCAAAAACTACAGCAGCTAATTCTAAATCATGAGTTGGATAGTTCCGTTCATGGGATTTCAACTTTCTAGAGGCATAAGAAATCACATTCCCGTTTTGCATCAATACACACCCTAATCCTTCTCTCGAGACATCTGTGTACATCGTGTGATGCAAACAAGACGACCTGACTCCCTTCTCAATCTATGAAGCATTAGAAGCAAGTTAAATCGTGCAAGTTAAATCATTCTTTGCAAGCTAGTTTAGTTATTTGTTTAAAGTCTTGCTGAACAAGGGCTTCATTGTCATTCTTCCCTTGCTCATTTGTGTCGTTTATGTTGAGTAATAAACCGGCCAACTTTGACTTCATGAAGGGCTGAGATCCTAGATGTTTGGTTAGTCATTTAGTTGGTTAAATTAGGTGTTAAAGACGGCCAGCTTAGTCCTCTTGTTGAGGGACGAAACCTGCCTTCTTAGTTAAGGGTTACCAAGTCCAAATAGCATTAGGGTTTTGAGTCATTGTAAGGCTATAAATAGCCTAGTTTTGTCCAATGTTTTTAGTTAATGAGAATTTTACAGAAATTATGTGAGTTTATTCATTTTCTCTCTCCAAGAGAGCCTTTCTTGAATACTTGAGATTCTTGAGAGTATTCAATTGAACTTAACAATCAAGTATCCACCTTGATTGTGGCGTTCCTCTACCTTACAACTTTGGTTCATTAATTCGATTGGTTACGGGTTGAGATAGTATCAAATATTGTTTGTGACTTCTAGGGTTAATTAGGGTCAAGTTTTCCGCTGCCAAACCTTCGATATTAGTCGTCTAGATCCGGGGCATGTGAATGCGGGTTTCGTCTTCGACGGGGTTCGTATCATCTGGTTATCAGAGCTAGTTGACAACTACCAGGTTGTATTCTTTTTTTTCTTTTGTGTTTGAGTCAAATCTTTTGTTTTTCCAATTCAGATTCTTGTGTCAAAAAAAAATTGAATCGCTAGGGTTTCTTGCTATTCCTTGCTGTCTGCGTTTTCTTCCTTTGTTGCCCGTATTCTTACTTGCTGTCCGAATTCTCATTCTTATTTGCATCATGATTCTTGATCTTGTTGGAGTCTTGTTGTCCTGTTTTGTCAGTCTTGGATTCGTTTTAGAGTCCAAAACAAACAAACAAACCTGGTCGTTAGTTTTGGTGGCTGTTTTACTAGTTTTGTGTGAATCCATGGCTGACCTCGTTGCTTCTTGAGAAAAACGTTTGAAAACTCTTGAATTCTGGATAAATTCTTGAATTTCTTGAGTTCTTGGATTAAATTCCAGCAATAGACCTTGAACTTATTGGGTTCTTGAAAATCTCTAAACTAACTTTCCAAATCTTGAACCCTAATTTCTATTTCTTGAACAAGTTGCAGCTACTGAAATTCTTGCTTTCTTGATTGTGGTTGCTTGAACTTCTTGATCTTTAGTGTTTGATCCGAAAAGAAAAAGAAAAGAAAAAAACTTGTTGTTTGCGTGAAAAAAAAATGCAAAGAAAAAAAAAGAAACAAGGATTCGGATCAATAGCACAAGAAGGCAACCTGATTTGGTAATGCAAGTCGACTTGGGTTTGCAAAGCAAATCCTAGTTGCACTTAAACTACCCAAATTCAGATTGTTAACCTTGCACAAGTGAGAAACCAGAAAAAAATAAGCAGCTACCTTCCAAAAACAAACCTAAGAAACCTTTGTTTGAACTTGTCAATTCCAGCCAAGGTGCAAATCGGGTAGAGTAAATCCTAGGGTTCACAAAGATTCTGCCATTTTTTTTCTTCTTCCTGTTTTGGTAGTTGTAATTTGTCCAGCCACGTAACTTGAGTTGTAGGGTGTCATTCCAAGTTGTTAACAATGTCTAAAAGGTCACAAAGAGAGTCCAAATCAGCCTTGGAGTCCAAGAGTCTATAAAGTTTCCTAAGTTGAATCATTAGTTTCCTAATAGCGTCTAGTGTCAAGTCTCTACCTTCCAAATTCGTTAGTTGTCTTTCCAGCATATAATTCTGGGAAATTCAACATGTTTTAGAGCCCCTTTTGAGTCCTTATAGTCCTTCATCATACCTCAAATCTTCAGCCCTCGCACGCCACCTTCTTGTGTGATAAATTGGTGAAAAGTTTGATTGAATCTCCTTGAGAAAATTCTGATTTCTTCAAGAGAGGTAATCAAACGATTTGAGAAGTGATTGGTGAGAACATTAGAGTGTTTAACACACTTGAGCGATACACGAGGGTGAGTGATACACGTGAGGAAGTGGTGAGATAAAATTTTCTATTTTATACTAACCCTTTCTTGCAGGTTTAAGATCAAAGGCCATGTCTAACAAAGGAGAAAGCACACCAGCTTTCGATTTTTCACGTTTCGCAGAAAGTTTGAAGGAGGAGATGGGACGCCTCTTGGATCAAAAGCTTCAGCCTATGAATGCCCGCCTTGGTAGGCTGGAAGAGTCACAAAGCAGCTCAAAAGGAAGTCATCGAGGCAGAAGGAACCGTGATAGACCCATGCTGGAGTTTAGTGACTCTAACTCAGATGACGAATTCGACCATGGACAAAGAAGACCGAGGAGGAGTGTGAAACCCATAGGGGACACAATCAAAGGCATCAAGATGAAAATCCCACCCTTTCAAGGCAAATCTGATCCAGATACATACCTTGAATGGGAGAGGCGAGTGGAGTTAGTCTTTGATTGTAACGATGACACGGATGAGCAAAAGTTGAGATTGGCTGTAGTAGAATTCACTGACTATGGTATGGTTTGGTGGGATCAAGTGGTTACAAGCCGAAGAAGGTGTGGTGACCTGTGAGAACCCTCACTTGAAACCCTAATTTCCCCTAAACATATGCTTTATTCTAAAATTTAGACCACTTATTATATACCATTGCATGACATTTCCCATGTATTACAGCATTGTTCATGCATTGCATTTTATTCCTTTTACTTGAAGAAAAATGGTTACTTGAGTTGAATTTTAATGATCCACCAATTAATTGTTTCCCAAGTGGCTTTGATTTGGATTGAGGACTTTAAATGATAGTTGAGGGGTGTTAATTAAGTTTTGATACAATTGTTTGGGTGGAATTAGCATTGGTCAAAAGTTTAGGAAGGGTATGGACAAGAAAGTGTCCATGTGGCAAAACTTTGGCCTTGGATGTTGTTTGACCAAGAAACTTGAAATAATTTAAAACCTTCATGAAGCCTTTTTTTCCCTCATATGGCCGAACCCTTAGCAGCAAAAAGGGAAGAGGAAAAGCTCTACAATCTTGCCTAATAACCATAGAAATCAAAGCCAAACAAATCAAAGATAAAGTTTGTGAGTTAGTGAGAAATTTTTCCCTCCAATCCTAGGGGTTGATTCAAGCTTGAAGGCTTCATTTGGTTGGTTGATTTGGTGGTCCAAGCTCCTTATAAGAAAGGTAAACAATCCTTAAATCTTGGTTTTATGGTGTTTTAGCATGTACTTGAAGTTTTAATTGCAAACTACAAGTTGTTTGGTTGAGATTTGGAGTTAATCTCTTGAAGTAAGCTGAAATGTTTCCAGCTTGATTCCAGTTTCTGTACCTACTTCAACTGGATGTTCGCCCATGATAATGGTCAAACTAGCTTTTACACAAAACATGAAAGTTGTAGAGAATTGAGTGTAGAATACGCCTACAAATTTTCAGCTCAATCGGAGCAAGATAGCTTGTGAAATGACCAAAATGCCCCTGATGCCCTGTTTTCTGTCCGAACTGATATTTTGCCTCTGTAATTGGTCATTTTGACCAGGAAGATGACTGATTTAGCTTTTGATGTCTTCTCAAGAATTATAGCCCTGTACCTTAGCTTTCAAATGGCTTTGGAATCACCTGAATTGGAGTTGTGTGTGCTGCGATATGATTCCATAAATCAGGGCTGCCAGTTAAATTTCCCAGTGAGCTTCGAACTGGAAAATCTGGGGCGGTTTGGGTAAATTTGACTAGGTTAGGTTGAGAACTGGATTGAGATGTCTTCATAAGAATTGTAGAGCTCTGTCTTAGCTTCGAAATGGTATAAGGTTTGCCCTAATTCAATAAACATAACTCCAGTTATGACTAAAATACTATGGGATGTCAAATCTGCCATTGTATGCCTGCCAAGTGTTTGATGAAAAGTATGCACACCAAGTGTTTGATGAAATGTTTACCCTTTGTTCATGGTTGTTTATGATGGATTTACATGTTTTAAACCTCTTTTAAGTTAGATCTATGCTTGACATGTGATTCAAGTGAGAATCATTAGAAGATAAAGGTTGGTGACATGATTGGGGAAAACTGTGGACTGTTTTGTGCCATGGCTTGACCGGCCTTTGAAGGAAGAGTTTCTCCTTGATTTTTGTGGTTTTAATTACACCTTAAGCATGTCTAAACAAACTTGGTTAGAGAATGGTTAAGTTCATGTGTGAATTGAAATGAATTTGGAACAAGCAAAATGGCTAGAAGGACCATTAGTGGACTGGTTTGGGTTTGCTAGATGACTAGCTTTATCATGGAACCCTTGTGCATGTTTATGTGTTGTATTTTGAGCTCAAATGATACCAAATTATTTTAAGCCCCTGTATATGATTAGTAGAGGACTGAGTTGGTTGAATTTGAAACCAAAACAAATAAGGTTAGCATAAGGAATTGGTGTGCACAAGTAAGAGTTTGAGACTGATCCAGGTTGGCAAAAATCAGCCAACTTTCCTGAGCTACTGTTTCTTCTAGGAGCCGAACTAGAAAGTGTGTGAGATACCGTTGGAAAGCCTTCGAGTCTAGTTTCCAACGCCACTGACGGAACCTAATTCCGACCTTCCTACAGTGAGTTATAGCCGTTTTACCGGGACTGCACGGGCACGACTGATCACCCGCAGAAACTTTTAAGGCTTGAATGAAACTTTCTTTTTAACCAACTCTCTTACACTTGTTAAACTTGTTTATTCATGAACTTTTACTGCATTTTGGGCCTAAAGCTTAGGGTGAATTGAGTAGATTTAATCACTCACTTAGTCACCTAATGAGCTCATTTTTGACTTGAAATTAAACCTAGTTTATTAACGATTTCACTCGTTACCCTAGGAGGGGAAAACGACGGTGAACGTAATCGCATGACTTGACGCTTGACTACTACATTGCTTGACAGGTGATGTTCCACTACCTGCTACCTGCTTATATGAAAAACTGAATACTTGAATTACTACTGTTGAACCAAACCATGTTTTGATAAAAATGGAGGCGAGCGTGTACTTTATCGCACTCGACCTCCCTCATTTTCCACTGTGGCTCTGTATACTGCAATCATGAGTTATGAATTCTCTATATGTGTGACTGCACTTGAGTTGCTTGGGTGATACCATCAACTACTGCTACTGTTTGGTACTTGAGTACTTGGGTGATACCCCATCAACTACTGCTACTGTTTGGTACTTGAGTTGCTTGGGTGATACCCCATCAACTACTGCTACTGTTTGGGTACCCAATCTCATAGGTGAGTCGGTTGGATCGAGCCAGCAAGGGCTTGGTCGAGACGGCCGATAAACCTTGGGGACTATTTACTGATCACTGGAAACCGGTATACTCGAGTTTACCTAACTACTGTTTATGGAGTGCGGGCCCGGTAGGGGGTTGATCGGTGGACGGAGATTGGAGAAAGTGGTGTTCTACGGACTGTATATTCTATGAATGCAAACATTGACGGAGAGTCAACGGACCCTGGTATGATCAAGCTGAAGGGAGTTTGGCTTTTGGAAGCCACCCGTATCCTTGAATTGCACTGTGATTAAATTGTTATTGTATTATTCGGTGTTTATTTGATTATATTATACCCTTATTTGGCAATGTGCTTACTTGTTTTACTTGGAACCTCACTGGGCGATAGCTCACCCCACTCCCTTGTTTTCCTTAACAGATCTGGGACGAAACTTTTGCTCAAGAGCTTTCTTAGTTGTATTCTATTTGAACTTGTAACCTTTTGTTTAAGAGAATTCTACTCGCGACTCTCGTAAGTTCGACTCGTGTATGTAGTTGTAGTATGGAGTAGTAAGTGAGACTTTTAGTAGATTTTCTAAGTTCGGACAGTTGGCTTGCCGATTATTTACTTTCTAGGGTTTGTACCGTTTGTTTTGAAGTTATTCCACTGGCTGTTTTGAGTTACTAGTTCTTTGATCGACCGAGCCCTGGCGAGAGCTGGGCAGGCAGTCCGCTGATACCCTAGGGTTCGCTCTAGGGAGAGGTGGGGGCTGTCACATGACCCATCTATAACCACTTGGACTGAGCTTAAACGCCTCATGAAGAAGCGATTTGTACCAAGTCACTAACCATAGAGACTTGTACCAAAAGCTTCAAACCTTGTCCCAAGGAAATCGTTTTGGTTGAGGACTACTACAAGGACATGGAAATTTCCATGCTCAGAGCCGACATTAATGAGGATAGGGAGGCAACAATGGCACGTTTTCTCAGTGGTTTGAGACCAGAAATTGCTGACCACTTGAGCTGCAATACTATGTCGAACTAGAGGACATGGTGGAGAAGGCAATCAAAATTGAGCGACGGCTCAAGAGGAGGGGTACAACCAGAAATTATGCCTCTATTTACACTCCAAATCAGCGAAATTTCCAACCTAGGGGAGATGATACAGTCGCTGGTAATCCAACAACTCCATGGCCAAAGCAACAGATATCCATCAACCCTCGACCAAATGCTTCTAAGTTTGATACTAGAGGAGCTTCCAAACTAGCAAACAAGACCTCAAAACCTAGGAATCAAGATACTATGTGCTGGAAATGTCAAGGCATCGGTCACATTGCAAACCAATGCCCAAATCAGCGAGTAATGATCGTGCTTCCTAATGGAGACATCATCATCGATGATGAAAAGAAGTATGAAGGGATATCGCCATTGATGGAGGATGATGGTGATGAATCAAGTGAAGAGGTTCCTATCGATCAACCCATTGGGTTAGGATTGGTTACAAGGATGGCGTTGAATGCACAACGCATTGAGGAGGATGTGCAACGGGAGAACATCTTCTATACACGATGTCTTGGTTAATGGCAAAGTGTGTAGTTTGATTGTTGATAGTGGGAGTTCTCTAATGGTGAAGAAGCTACAACTACCTACACGAGATCATCTTAGACCTTATAAATTGCAATGGTTTTAGTGATTGTGGTAAAGTACGTGTCTCCAAACAAGCACCTGTGAAATTTAGTATTGGTAGATATGAAAGATGAGCTATTGTATGACGTAATGCCGATGCAAGCCACTCACATCATCTTGGGACGACCATGGAAATACGATAAGAAGGTTATTTATGAAGGTCGTACTAACAAATATTCTTTTGTTCACAGGGATGGAAAGATTACTCTTGCTCCACTTACTCCTAAGAAAGTGCGAGAAGATCAAGACATGCTTCAAAGGGTGTGGGAGCTAGATAAAGTTGGAAGTAAACAAAAGAATATGCAAAGTGAACAAAGGGCAGAGCGAGATATAGGGGACAAAGGCAAAATTCAGTCCGCCATAATGGGAAAGAAAAGACAGGAAATTAAGCATGTTGCACAAGCCATTTGTGCAAAAGATTATTCACTTTCTAACCCACTGACCTTTGTTTTTGTTCAACACACCGTTTCCTTTGTGGCAGCTGGAGCAAGGTGCATGTGCATTCCTCTTACTTTGCTTAATTCCTAAATCCTTTGGAGAGCCCATGTGCTCTCAAGGAATTTGTAGTTTGAGCGACAAATCTGCTCTCCAACATTTCATGCACACCTATTCTCGTTGAGTTATCTTTCTTATCGAAGAGCTTAATCATGCCTCAAAGGGAGTAGTTCCACTTGAATCTTATTCTACACCATGTTTCCCACTCTTACATGAAGTTCTTTCCATTCTTGAGGAAATTTCTGGTTTTTTAAAATCTGAATCTTGGCCTTTGCATGCAGGGATTGAAGCTGTCCACAAGTTTCCAGATTTGCCTAGTAAAATCCAACCAGATTTCGTGCACATTGTAGTGCTAGTGGCTGCCAATTTTGATAGTTTATTATCACCAACAGATTGTGATCTTTCAAGCTTACCTTAGCCTCATAAATCTGGAGTCCAAGTGTTCATTCTTCTATCTCATGATACGTGAGTTGTGCCAAACCAGCAACAACTCGTGATGAATTCTACCACTTTGCACAACCAGATTTGGGAATTTTCTAGCTTCAATGAGCATCATTATGAAGACCCTTATCTTGTGCATGTGAATGGTAAGCTGTTGAGTAGTTTTATACCTACGACTACTAACTATGTGATTTATTATGTAGGTTCCAATGCGAAGATCCATGTCCGATGGCTAATTAGGGAACTTTGGATTGCAACCTGGAATTTTCACGAGCTTTACACAAGCTCTTTCCTATCTTGGCGTGTGAGAGCCCTCACTTTAAAATCCAATTTCCCCCAAATTACTTACTTTGCTCTATAATTTAAATCACTTATTATATGCCTTGCATTACATTTCCCATGTATTTAAACATTTTTCACATATTGCAATTCATTCCCATTGACTTGAAGTAAAACAATTGCTTGAGTTGATTTCAAATAATTCACCCCTTACATGTTTCCAAGTGACTTTATTTGTGGCAAGGACTTTATGTGAGAGATTAGGGGTGTAAAATAGGTGCTAGTACTTTTGGAAGGGTTGGATTAGCATTAGTCAAAAGATTAAGAGAAGTAATGGACAAGAAAGTGGGCTATGTGGCCAAACCCTAGCCAAGTATTTTGTTTGACCAAAGGTTAGCTAATAATTTAAATCCTCTTGGCCCTTTTATTTCTCTATGTTGGCCGACTTTCTTGAGCTTCCAAGAGAGAGTGAGAGAGCTTCATATCCTTGCATTCTAACCCTAGTAATCAAGAGCCAAACAAATCAAAGAGAAAGATTGTGAGTTAGTGAGAATTTTCCTTTCAACCTTAGTGTTTGATTCAAGTTTGAAGTCTTCATTTGGTGGGTTGTTTTGGTGGACCAAGCTTCTTGTAAGAAAGGTAAACAATCCTTAAATCTTGGTTTTATGGTGTTTTAGCATGTACTTGAAGTTTTAATAGCAAACTACATGTTGTTTGGTTGAGATTTGTGGCTAATCCCTTGGATTAAACAAGTAGTAGTTGAGGTAGTTAGTATGCCCACCAAGTGTTTGATGAAATGTTTGCACCTTGTTCATGAGTGTTAATGAAGTATTTACATGTTTTAAACCTCTTTTGGGTTAGAGCTATGCTTGATATGTGATTTAAGTGAAAATCCTTTGAGGATGAAGGTTGGAAGAATAGAGGAAAATATGGACTGTTTTCAATGTCTTGGCTGACCGGTTTGTGAAGGAAGGGTTTTTCTTTGATTTTTGTGGTTTATTTACACTTTAAGCATGCCTAAACAACTTGGCTAGAGAGTGGTTAAGCTCATGTGTGAATTGGAATGAATTTGGAACAAGTAAAGTGGTTGGTAGGACCACTAGTGGACTGGTTTAGATTTTCATGATGACTAGACTGTTATAGTCATTTTAATCATGTTTATGTGTTGTATCTTGAGCTCCAATGGTACCAAATGACTTAACCCCCTGTATATGAACATTTGAGGACTGATTGGGTGAATTTGAACCAAAACAAATGAAGATAGCATAAGGAACTAGTGTGCATTTGTTAGGGTTTGAGAACTGATCCAGGGTTGGAAAAACAGCCATTTTCCCTGAGCTACTGGTACTGCTAGGAGATGAAACAGAATGGGTGCTTGGTACTGTTAGAAAGCCCTTTGAGTCTAGTTTCTAACTCCACTGACGGTACCTAATTACGACCTTCCTACAGAGAGATATAGCCGGTTTACTGAGACTGCGCGGGCGCGACTGTTTACCCGCGAAGAAACCTTTTAAAGCTTGAATGAAACTTTCCTTTTACCCAACTTTCTTGCACTTGTTTAAACTTGTTTCCTCATGAAATTTCACTGCATTTTGAGCCTAAATTTCATGATGAATTGAGTAGATTTAAGCACTCACTTAGTCACCTAATGAGCTCACTTTTGCTTGGAACTAAACCTAGTTTATTAACAAAACTCCCTCGTTGCCCTAGGAGTGGGAAACGGTGGTGAACGTAACCGCGCGACTTGACGCTTGACTACTACATTACTTGACAGGTGAGTGTTCCACTACCTGCTATCTGCTTATGTGAACTAACTGAATACTTGAATTACTACTGTTTGAGCCAAACCATGTTTTGATAAAATTGGAGGCGAGCGTGTACTTTATCGCACTCGATCTTCTCATTTCCAGTGAGGCTCTGTATACTGTTATTATGAGATGTGAATTCTCTATATGTGACTGTATGAGATGTGATTTCTCTATATGTGACTGTACTTGAGTTGTTTGGGTGATACCCCATCAACTACTACCACTGTTTGGGTACCCAACCTCATAGGTGAGTCGGTTGGATCGAGCCAGCAAGGGCTTGGTCGAGACGGCCGATAAGCCTTGGGGACTGTTCACTGATCACTGGAAACTGGTATACTCGAGTATTACCTCACTACTGTTATGGAGTTCGGGCCCGGTAGGAGGTTGACTGGTGGATGGAGATTGGAGAAAGTGGTGTTCTACAGACTGTATATTCATTGAATGTAAACGTTGACGGAGAGTCAATGGACCCCAGTATGATCAAGCTCAAGGGGATTTGGCTTTTGGAAGCCACTCGTATCCTTAAATTGAACTGTGATTAAAATTGTTACTGTATTATACGGCATTTACTTGATTATTTTATGCTCTTATTTGGCTACGTGGCTTACCTGCTTTACTTGGAACATCACTGGGCTTTAGCTCACCCCACTCCCTTTGTTTTCCTTAACAGATCGGGGACGGACTTTTGGTCAAGAACTTTCTTAGCTCCTTTTGCTTGAACTTGTAACCCTTTTGTTAAGATGACTTTACTTTTGCCTTTTGTAACCTTGAATTCGATAGTTCGACTTATGTTATGTAATTGTTAGTGTGGATTAGTAAGGGTGACTTTTAGCTTGCCTTTTAAGTTTGGAAAAGTTTGGCTTGACGATTATTTGTCATTAAGGTTTGTACCGTCTATTTTGAAGTTATTCACTGCGTATCCTTGAGTACTAGTTCTTGGACCGACCGAGTCCTGGCGAGAGCTGGGCAAGCAGTTCCGCTGATACCCTAGGGTCCGCCCTAGGGAGAGGTGGGGCTGTCACATGGCGAATGTCTTTGTTTGAAAGTATCATGAAGCTGCCCAAAACGACATATCACTTGGCTCGTGGTACTTCATCTATTCCAACATTGTTGTCTTCTATGCGCACCGTCGATTTGTGGATAAATCGTTTACAAAAGGAGGGAAATGATGCAAACAAGCCGACCTGGCTCCCTTCTCAATCTATGAAGCATTAGAAGCAAGTTAAATCGTGCAAGTTAAATCATACTTTGAGAGCTAGTTTAGTTATTTGTTTAAAGTCTTGCTGAACAAGGGCTTCATTGTCATTCTTTCCTTGCTCATTTGTGTCGTTTATGTTGAGTAATAAACCGGCCAACTTTGACTTCATGAAGGGCCGAGATCCTAGATGTTTGGTTAGTCATTTAGTTGGTTAACTTAGGTGTTAAAGACGGCTAGCTTAGTCCTCTTGTTGAGGGACGAAACCTGCCTTCTTAGTTAAGGGTTACCAAGTCCAACTAGCATTAGGGTTTTGAGTCATTGTAAGGCTATAAATAGCCTAATCTTTTCCAATGTTTTTAGTTAATGAGAATTTACAGAAATTATGTGAGTTTATTCACTTTCTCTCTCCAAGAGAGCCTTCTTGAATACTTGAGATTCTTGAGAGTATTCAATTGAACTTGTCAATCAAGTATCCACCTTGATTGTGGCGTTCCTCTACCTTACAACTTTGGTTCATTAATTCGATTGGTTATGGGTTGAGATAGTATCGAATATTGTTCGTGACTTCTAGGGTTAATTAGGGTCAAGTTTTCCACTGCCAAAACCTTCGGTATTAGTCGTCTAGATCCGGGCATGTGAATACGGGTTTCATCTTCGACGGGGGTTCGTATCACCGTGAAACTCTCCTTCTCCTTTGGCAAAACTAAGACTGGCGCAGTGGGTCCAAACGCTCTGTGGCTCTTAGAAAACTAGCCTCACACTTCACATTCCAAACAAACTTACCATGCTTCTTAGTCAACTCGGTTAAGGGCCCTGCAATTCTAGAGAAATCTGGATGAATCAGCGGGTAATATCCTGCTAAACCCAAGAAACTATCGACCTTGGTCGGTTCTCTGGTTGCTTCCATTTAATAACAGCTTCGACCTTAGATGGACTACAGTGATTCTATCCTTTGATATTATATGCCCTAGAAACGATACCTTTTCCAACCAAAACTCACATTTACTGAATTTGACATACAACTGATGTTCCCTTAGGGTTTGTAAAACTATTCTCAAATGTTGTTCATGTTCCTCACGAGTCTTAGAATAAACTAGAATATCATCAATGAACACTACGACAAACTGGTCCAAATAGGGCTTAAAAACTCGGTGCATTAAATCCATGAAGGCGGTTGGGGCATTCGTCAGTCCAAAAGGCATAAACGGCAAACTCAAAATGCCCAAATCGCAAATTAAAAAGCAGTTTTGGGCATATCTTCCTTCTTGATCTTTAATTGGTAGTATCCTTCCTAAGATATAGTTCAGAAAATACCACGGCTTCTTGCAACTGATCAAATAACTCATCAATATACGGTAAAGGGTATTTATTCTTATTTGTAACATTATTCAAGCTCGATAATCTATACATAACCTCAAACTCCCATCTTTCTTCTTAACAAATAGGACTGGAGCTCCCCACGGGGATTCACTTTCTTGAATAAATTCTCGTTCTAACAAATTTTGCAATTGCACTTTTAATTCTTTCGACTTGGCAGGTGCCATCCTATACCGAGTTTTTGAAATAGGCATTATTCTGAGTACCAAATCAATTTTAAATTCCACCTCTCTCTCTGGTGGCAATGATAGTAGCTCATTAGGAAAAACGTCTGAATATTTTCTTACTACCGACACATCTTTGATCTCCATCTTATCCCCTATAGTGTTGACGAGAAAAGTTAGGTACTCTTGGGTTCCTTGACTCAACAATTTCCTAACTCGAATGCCCGAAATAAGAGTAGATGAGGCTAATCTACCTCTCACATCTAACTTTAAAGTGGCTTCTCCAGGTATACAAAATTCAACCACCTTTGTCCTACATTCTAATCGAACATGATATCGACCTAACCAATCCATTTTTAGTATGACGTCATACCCCTTTGATGCCTAAACTTACCAAATCTACCAACAATTTTCGCTCTCCAACACAAATCTCGCAATTCTTATAAACAGTGTTGGTAATTAGACATTGATTACTGGTAGGGGTTCTAACTTCCAGATCATAGGGTAATTGATCAGATTTAACATCAATTCCATACATGAAAGTAGGAGTCACAAATGAATGAGTTGAACCGAGATCTATCAGGATCTTAGCCAAGTGATGGAAAATAGGGATCGTACCTTCAACAACTTCAGACGAATCCGGGGCTTGGTGTTGATCTATTGCATACACCCTGACTGGCACTCTCGACCTGCTCTCTCCTACAATTGATTGCCTAGGGTTTGCCTTGTCTGATTGTTGAGCATCACTTCCTTCTCAATGCAAATTCAGGCAATTGCTAATCTTATGCTCGGTACTTCCACAATGCAAATATTTCTGCCCCTTTCCTCTAATACTCATTCTCAGTGTAGTTAGGTTTTTCACAAAATCTATAAGTTACGCGAGGAACCGTTGCTTGCCCCTCCTTGTGAGGTAGTTTCTTTGTTGTCCTTGCCCACTTTAGGCTCCTCTTGACGAGGCTCCTCTTGGCATCTCTGGAATTTTTACTCCTCCTACCCTCTTCCAACCTTGGGTGGAGGTGTGCTTCTACCGACTTACCTTAGTTAGTACTTGGTGCACTTCTTTTTTTAGCATGAAAGGCCTTTACTTGGGATCTTGCAGTTTCAACTCTTTGAGCCTTTTCAAGTGCTTCCCCAAAAGTGGTGATTTGAGTGGCCGCCAATGCTTCTTGAATTTCCACATTAAGACCTTGTATGAAACGCCTTATTCTCCTCTACTTTGTCACGACTAGTTCAGGGGCAAATTTCGACAATTTAGTGAATTGTGTCTCATACTCAGTCACACTTTGAGATCCCTGACGTAGCTTTATAAACTCATCTTCTCTTTTTCTTGGATCAAGGGTGGAAGAAATCTTTCATTAAACACCTAAGTAAAGTTTATCCAGGTCCTAGGAGTTCGTTCCCTTTCCTACCTAACTCATATGACATTCCACCAGGATCGAGCAGCTCCCTCAAATTGAAACATGGCAAAATTCACTTGTCTCTCTTTCGGATAATTCAAGACCGCGAAATTATCAATCATCTTTGCGAGCCAATTCTTGGCTACTTACGGATTAGGTCCTCCAAGAAATTTAGGGGGAGAAAATTTTTGAAATCGTTCTAAGGCTCTATCTTCTCCTTCCACAAGATTTTCAGGGTTTTTAGGTTGGTTAATAGGATTTTGGCCTTGACGATCCACTAACTAAGCCAATAGGTCAGTCATACGATTAATGCCCGTAGCCACTTGGTCTTCCACTCCAGTCCCTAGTCCCTGATTTTGATTAACCCCAGATTCTCGGTCACCTCCTTATTCTTGGGATTGCCTGGGTCCACGCCCACGGCCGCGTCCACTCCTCCTACATTCCATACATATAATGGTCTAGATATGCAAGAATAATCATTAAACATGGAGGTAGACTAGAATATTAAGTATAATACATCATAAATTCAAGAAGCCACGTACAATAAAACATAATAATATTTTTTTTCATAGAATACGAGTTTTTATACATCGTCCATCCTAGGTCATAGCTAGAGTCAATAAGTACTAGATAGGATCAAGTCACATACCAAATACATAAAGTCATCACTAAATATAGCAACAAGTCCCTTTACAAAAGGCAAAGCGAATACCATCCTAACTCTCAACCCATCCATTTTTTACAAAAGATCAAAATAAGGGTCATGCCCTAAAGTCATTGGCTTAGCTCTTCACGGCCCGCCACCGAGCCAAAGGCTTCCCTGTCTTCAGTCGGTTTAGATTCAGATGCATTTTCAATACTAGAGGATTCATCGCCCTGATTTCCAATTAAGACCTCACAGTCATTCAAAATTCCTTCAACTCTATTTGTTACCCCTCTTACTCCTTTATCAAGACGTTCGTTTACCTCTAGCAGTTGCTCACCAAGAGCATTCATTCGTTCTTGCTCCTCGAGTACACTCCCTTGAAACTCCTGAATCCTATCCCTTTGCATCATCATAATAGCCTTCATTCTCTCTATCTCAGCTTGGACTCTATCATTGTCTCTAGTTAATCTTCTCCTCTTATCTACTACTGCCAAGACCACTTGGTTCGGATAGGAGTAGGTCTTCCAACAGTCACATTGCCGAATCTTGCACGTCGGACTCCAACATCGAAGAGGTCCCCCGGGCCTTTCTCGATAACGAACCATCGGGCGGTGCCTCTGAGACGGCTCCCTTTCACTCCTTCCGTCAGTTTCTTTCATATCCTACAAATCACAATTCGAAACTTAAGCACACTTAAGCACACTTAGTAAGTTAGATCCTAACACTTCATACTATCACATATAGACTTCCCACAACTCAGCCTAGACTATTTCAAACCTAGGCTCTGATACCAACTGTGACAACCCCACCTCTCCCTAAGATGAACCAAAAGGTTCAGCGGGCCGCCTGCCCAACTCTCGTTAGGATTCAAACACTAACTTATTAACAAACATTTTAAAAACAAGAGTCACATTTCCAATGACAAAATAAAACGATCCTTGGCCGAAATACATAAGAATGTGATCAATGCAATATTAAAATATACTACTAGATCCATTTACAACAGTTGAGTTCCCAACTTACAAAAACAAACTAAAAGTTGGTACAACTGTGCTAAAACAAAAGATTCCGACAAAATCCGGCCCTTCCTAGTCACTCGCCCAAGCGCTTACCCCCTGTAAGGAAAACAAAACTAGAAGGGTGAGCTTTCGCCCCATGAGGTTCCAAGAAAGTCATGCAAAAAATGATATCATACTCAAACCACAAAATCATGATACACCACAATATAGAGCAAGTACACTTCAACTAAGAATTCACATATTCATTTAAAAGGATACAGGGCTCTCGTGAACTTGTTCAAGTAGCTTGATCAAGATCCAAGATTCCGTTGACACTCCGTCAACATAATTCCAAAATACTATCAAGTATTTCACCACTTCATTTCATTCTCCAACCACCGTCCAACCCCCTTTCGGGCTTGCACGTCAAAATCAGGAAGTGTAATATTCGAATATACCGGTTCAAGCTCAAAGAGCTCAAGTGCAAGTTCAAGTTCAAGTTCAAGTGACAAGACCCATGGTTCATCAATCTCATCGACCAAGCCTTTGCCGGCTCGACTCGACCAACTAGCCAATGGGTTTGGGGCCCCAAGCATGCAAGAAAGTCGATGGGATAACCACCCAAACGACCAACAGGTCAAGGACAAGTAAAGCAATTCATTTAATACAAATATTAGGAATCTAGCCATAAAGAATCGAGTATGATAAAGTACATCCTCGTCCCTCTATTATCAATTCAAGAGCTAGTATCTCAACTAAGCAAGCATGTCATTCAAGAACAGAACCATTGAACATAAACACTTCACAAGCACTTAGAACACTCACCACGGCAACAAAGCTTAAGTGTTCGCCTCGGGAGCAACTTCGGCTTCATTTCCAAGCTCTAGAATCAAGTATATGGAGTGCATTAGGATCCACTACTCCAAGCCACAATATTTAAAGGAACTACTTCCAAACCAACTAAGTAATCTCACCCCAACTCGCATGATTTCTAGCTCAACTCAAGGGAAACATCCATTTAGACATAAAACTAATGATTTAAGCAAATGGTAGTGCAAAATTTTCTCATTTCATCCACCAAATTGAGTTTAAATTATCCAAAACAATTTTCTCTTAGGCTGGAAATTTCTTGCTTGAAACTTAAAACATGTAAAAGTGAGGTTTTCACCTCTTAAAACCTTTCATTTTGCTCTCAAATCCATCACCTATACTAGGGTTAAAGTATAATCACATGTCTAGGCACTAACAAGAAAATTTAACCACATAAAACCAAGAGTAAAACTAACAAAATCTCTCTCTCTCTCTATTGGCCAACTTGAGCAAATTTCCAGCCATGAAAACAATGAAAGAAATGGAGTTCTTACCACTTAAATTTCAAGATTTTGGTTCAATTCCAACCCATACTTGTAGCCTAAAGTCTTATAGAAATTTTTGGGCAAAATTAAGTTTAAAATCATCATGAAAATTTAGAATTCAAAGCTGAAATATCAACCCTTAAGTTCGGCCAACAAGCAGTAATTTCTTTCCAATTTTTCCAATATTCCTCCAACTAATTTACCAAATCCAACCGAACATACCTAGCAAATCCATAAAGTATCACCAACATAACATTAGATATATATATAAAGCCAAAATCTCAACAAGAAACCACCATAATCATATATATATATATCCAAATACTAAACTCAAATATGAAGTACAAGAATCATCAACTTAAGAAAGTTCCAAGATTCACCACAAATCTTGTCTTTAATCCAACAATCAAACTTATTTTCAACATAAGGTAAAGAAAGAAGGTTATTCTAGCATTTTACCACTTTTGCTTTCCAACCAAGATGAAATTCAACCCCCCCAAATCTTCTCCTTTCCAAGCTTAAGCCAAGGTTGATGGAAAACCCAAGATATCTCCTTCCTTTTCCCTCAAAATCTAAGCAAGATTGAAGCTAGATTGGATAAATTTTTTTCGCCCCTTCTTCCTCTCAAGCTCTCAGCCCTCTCTCTCTCACTTTCTCTTGTTGTTTGTTTGTTATTTTTAAGACAAGAAATGGAAGAAAAATTGGTAAGAAAGCTTGGTCAAAGAGGTCTTAAAGGATTAAAACTTGGTTCCTATTGTGCCAAGTGTTGCCTTCATATAGTTTCTTACTCCAAATATCCCAATTCTCTCTTATTGCACTAAACTCCCTCTTTTGTTCACTAAAGTTTCCTTTTATACCCTACTCAAAGCCGCAGTTACCCCACTCGCTAACTCTCACATATAAAAATTGAGAAAAGTATTAAGACAAAATTCATTATCAAATCAATAAATAAAGGAATAAATAACTCAATGAAGAAAATGCAGTGTGGTTACACTAAGTAAATTGACAATTTTGTTTTTCTTTCTTTCTTTTTCTTTCTTTTTTTTTGGGTCCTCACATGGTACATGTTCTAGACAAAGAAATCTATCAAATTCCATATATATAAAGGTCTAAACTAAGTTACATATATCTTGCACCAAAGATGGAAATTGCAATCTAACTTTGACAAAAATATGAAATTTTCCATAAACATCCTCCCTTTAGCTTCTATCACTTTATATATCGAATAAACTTAAAATTAAGAGAAGCAAGAGAAGTTTCCTAGCAAATTACCCCAAAACTCTAAGATGGAAAGCAAATCAAGATCTTCCTTTCTCCAAGAACTTCACCAAAAGCTTCCTTCCGCACTTGCTTCGAAGATTTACAGAGTATATTAGGGTTTTTCTTTGAATTTCTCACGAATCAAGTAAGAGATCAAGGCTAGAACTTGAGGTTTTTTCTCTCCCTTTCTGTCTCTCTAAAGTCGGCCATAACAAGAAGGAAAAGAAAGATTTTTGATGGTGAAATACAAGTGAAACTTGGATAAATCAAAGCCAAGAGGTTCTTAGATGGTTGACACGTGGTGTCACAAGGTTAATGTCTATCTCTTTATCTCTCTATTTGTCTCTAATCACCAAAATATCTAGTATTTTTCCAATTAACTCTTAGCACCTCTTGTCACATAATCTCTTTTGCACACAACTCCTTGTCTATCAAATTTATTGCACATACCTCACTAGTTGGTCATACTTGCATAATGTACTACAAAACACAACATGCACCAAATTAAATAAGGCAAAAGGATAAAAATCATGATTTAACCATTAAAGCAACCAAGAATTTAAGGCAAGTAATATAAAAATAAAAATAAATAAAATAAATAAATAATTAGATAAAATAAATAAATAAATAAAATGTGAAAATAACTTTCGAGTCCTCACACTCTCTCCCCCTTAAAAGAATTTCGACCCCGAAATTCATACCTTCACTTGCAAAGAATTCGAGATATTTCTTCCGCATTTCCTCTTCTAATTCCCAGGTTGTTTCTTCCACCTCATGATTTTTTCACAGAATTTTAACTATGGAAAATTGCTTGTTCCTTCGATCTAAGAGTCGCACAGGCCGCTCCTCATAAGTTAGAGACTCGTTACTCTCGATATCTTCTAGCTGAAATATGTGAGTTCGATTTGGATGGTATTTCTTGAGTAATGAAATGTGAAAAATGTGATGAATCCTGGGTAAATTTGTTGGTAACTTCAATCAATATGCCACTTTCCGTACCCATTAGAGAATTTTGAAGGGTCTTATATATCTCAATTTTGACTTCTTTCCTTTTCTTGACTTGATACTTCCCTTTAGTGGGGTGATTTTTGAGGTATACACTGATCATAAGAGTTTTAAGTATTTATTCTCCTAAAAGGAATTGAACTTGAGGCAGCATTGGTGGATGGAATTTTTGAAGGATTATGAGTGTACTCTTAATTACCATTCTGAGAAGGCCAATGTAGGTGGTAGACGTTCTAAGCTGAAAGACTCAACTAGTGGGATTAATGATGAAGGAATGGAACTTGTTAGAGAAAGTTAGTGAGTGAAACCCGCGCCTTGAGCGACATAAGGTGATTTTTGAAAATATCACAGTGAGATCGGCACTGTTGGACCATATTAAAGAGGTTCAAAAGAAAGAATCTACAATACAAAAGTGGCTGGAGAAGGTGCAAAAAGGAGAGTTACCTGATTTTAATTTGAGTCCTGATGGCATATTGAGGTTTCGAAATCGAATAGTTGTGCCAAAAGATGAAGGGTTCAAAAAGGAAATTCTGGAGGAGACTCACCGTTCCAAGTATACGGTGTACCCTGATAGTGGTAAAATGTACCAAGATCTAAAGGGGCTATACTGGTGGGATAATATGAAAGTGGGATAATATGAAAGCAAAAATTGTCCAATTTGTCCAAATGTGCCTTACTTGCCAGTAAGTTAAAACTGAACATCAGAAACCTTCAGCATTGTTGCAACCTCTAGAAATACCTAAGTGAAAATGGGACCACATTTCGATGAATTTTGTATTAGGTTTGCCACGAACTCAAAAAGGTTATGCGAGGTTTGGGTGGTAGTAGATCGATTGACAAAATCGACACATTTATTGCCAGTTAATATGAAGCATTCTTTGGAGAAACTCGCTAAACTATACGTGGATGAGATTGTGAGATTGCATGGGATATCAGTGAGCATAGTATCAGATAGATAGCCTCGATTTGTATCCTAATTTTGGCAAAAGTTACAAAAGGTTTTAAGGACTAAGCTGAATTTTAGTACAACATATCATCCTTAAACAAATGTACAATTGGAAAGGACTATTCAAGCGTCCAAATTTAAACTCGAGATTCTTGTTATTTTTCTTCAAAATTCAGGCCTACATTTACCATATGTTACTCCATATTAGGCTTGCGGTATTGAGTTATATCTACGTGGGTTTTCCTTTGATTTTCACATATACAAGGTGTAATTTTTGAAAAACTATGTTGGAAGTTTGATGACTTCTTGTTCTATTATATATAATCATAGATTTTGAAAGTGACCAAGAAGCAAAACCTGAGCTTGATATTAATAGATCTTGATTAGTTGGTGAGTGTACCAATTGCATGGTAGAACTTGCTGCTTGATTAAAATGCTCTTTTGATGCAATTGATCAATACTTGATGTGAGATCGTTGATTGAGTGAATGTTGTTGCAAGGCTCTTGACTTGTTGTGGTTGGACGAGTGTGTACTTTATCGCACTTGCCCTAACTGGACTAAAGTATTGTGCACTGTTTACAAGTGAATTGATGTTCATGTGCATGACTTGAAAGTAACAACCTGGAATCCCAAAACCCATCGGCTAGTTAATTGAATCGAGCTAGCAAGGGCTTGGTCGAGGAGATTGATGAATCATGGGTAGTGTTTATTGTTTATTTTATTGGATTCGGTCCATTGGATTCGGTATACTCGAATATTACCCCTACTATTATAATTGGAATTCGAACCTGGTAAGGGGGATGATCGGTGGACGGAGACTAGAGTTAAGTGGTGATCTACGGACATTGTTGATTACTGTATTTCTAAGGTTGATGGAATTTTCTAAGGTTGATGGAATGTCAACGAATTCAAGACAAACTGGTAGTGAATTAGTTCACGTTGTGACACCCCCACTTCTCTCAAGAGCGAACCCAAGGGTATCGGCGGGACGCCTGTCTAGCTCTCGCCAGGACTCGATACAATTCTAATTCAAACTTAAGGATAAATAACCGAATAATAAAAGTCGAAGGTATAAAGAAAAGTCGCTTCCTTAAAATTTCTAATCTTTACATCACAAGTTACCAAAAGTACATCAACATTCCCCAAAATATACAACCTCCAAAAGTTGTCTAAACAATTACATTCAAAACCCTAATCAAAAGTCCATCACGTTGGCTTCTCCAATTCTTTCCATTTCGGCTTCTGTTAAGGAAAACAAAACTAATGGGATGAGCTAACGCTCAGTGAGGCCAAGAACAAATGCAAACACATAGTTCAAGTAGCAGTAACACTTAGCGAGAAATAAAGCTGTAACATTCAAGCAATTCATAATTTAAAATAGACACACTCAATGAGGATACAGGAGCTCTCAGGAGTTAGGTTCCACTTGCTTCGCCAAGGCTCGATGAAATACTTCCCCGCGATGACACTCCATCAACCGGGTCGGTATTAAGTCCGTAGAACTCCACTTTCTTCACAATTCCCAATCACCGTTACAACTCCCAGTCCCGGGCCCGCTCTTCTATAAAAGGCACTACTACTCGAGTAGGCCAAGCGAGATCTCTTAATAGATCAAACTTACAATTATCTCATGGTTCACCAAGCTTCTCGACCAAGCCCTTGCTGGCTCGAGTCGCAAGGTCGGCCAATTGAGATTTGGGCGTCCCCCAATTACCGTTATGAGTCGATGAGATTCACTCTACTTGACCAATACTGTTATAGGCCGATGAGATTCACTCCACTCGGCATTCAGTCAATCACATACAATTCAATTATGAGCAGTTCAGTTATACAATCAGTTGAAAGAGAATGAGTGCGATAATGTACACACTCGACTCGACAATTATAAATCATTCAATCCATAAGAAGCAATTCACATAAATTGCAACTATTCATGCACTCGACACTCACCAAGTCAAAAGTGAGTAAGTGCTCAAACAAGCTTTTAGGCGTCCGCTTCGAGATTCTCTTGAAGATCCCCTTGAGCGCATGAGCAAATAATAATTGACCATCACTCACTATTACTTACAAATCCCCTTGCTAACAAGGAAGAATGTACACTTGCAATACTAAGACAATGTCATGAAAGAGAACCTCAATCAGTCGAAAATCGAGGTTCAAAAGTGGGGATTTAAAGTCTCAAGAGAGACTTGCCTCTTCCATGAAATCGAGTTTAAAACAGTCCATCGATATCAAGATAAGGTGACGAGTCCTCAAAACTCATTTCATAAGGAATTGGAAAATTTCAGCTTTAAGTGACAAATTTGGAAAAATCATATCTTGAGTTTAGCATGTCCAAAAATGGGAAACTTTATATCGTCAGAAACTAGGTTCGAAGTACTAAAATTTCCTCGAAGACACTTTTCCAAGATTCTAAACCGAAAGCATTCATTTTTCAACTCAAAGGTTCAGTTCCAAGAAGACAGGTTTGAACCAGTCTTGGTTTTCCAGCAATCTTTGGAAATTCGGCATAATTCACAAAAACTGAATCCGCCCTGGAAATTCATAACACAATAATATTTCCAAACAAGGTTTCAAACGCGACAAACGGAACTAAATTCGGAGTTTTGAGCGTCAAGATATAGTAGCTTAAAGTCGGCTGACTTTTGTACACTGATAAAAAATTTCCAGATTTGAAAAGCCGTTTTTGTAGCATCATTTGGATATTGAAAGGTTATTGAAATTACACCAAATTTGGTACACTTAAACTTCCATATGTGGAATATTTCTCTATCAAATTTCACGCAAAAACTCACGTGGGAAGGTAGTTAACGAAATGACCAAAATTTGAAAAATGTTTCAAGGCTAATCTGCCCTCTTGCTTTTCTTTCTTTTCCAAACGTTTTGCACAATGAAATCAATCCCAATTCACTCCATTTTTGAAACCAAGGTCTAGAAACATTTAATAAGCAATTGACATCAAAATTTCGAAACAAAACATCCTAAAACAAGTTTGACCATTCGGTCAGCAAGAAAGGAAAAACTTCCAGTTTTCCAGCTTTGTTGTACTTTTGAAATCAGACCACATCTCACTCAATACAAACGTAAATTGGGAATGGTTGGTGGCGTTGGAAACTAGGTTCAAAATACCACATTTCATCAGAAATAGTCATTTCCAAAATCAGTTCAAAAGTGAGAGAAAATTAAGCCACAAGATGCAGCTTCTCCATTCCTCTCGGACAGACAGTCACAACAGGGTAGTCAACTTTGTCGAATCACTACGGTTGATTCAAAATGAACTAGTGGGTAATTTTTATACCGTTGGAAAGCTAAGAATGTCTAGTTTCAAATGCCATAAACGGCACTCAATTTTGACTTTTGAACAATGAGTTATATTCAAACAAAGAGCTACTGTCCGGACATCCAGATCACGAATTCCAGATTTCTTCCATTTTCGAAAACCCTAGTTTTGAGCAACCAATTGAAACGATTTTTGGTAGACACTTTCTACACATAATATGAAATATATATCACTCAATTTCACAGTCAAATAACCATCAAAATTTCGAATTAAAACAGAGCAACATGGACAGAAAATTTCGGCCAGCTTGCACTTCCATTTTTCCTTCGATTTCCCTCCACTTTCTAACCGTAATTCTCTCATATAACGCATAAACAACATCAACCACGCAACAAATCCTCAAGGAAGCTACCTATAATCCACCTCAAGGCCGCTAGCCTAAAGATTAAAGCGTGAAATGAAACACCTCAAGTCCTCTAGCCTATTTCTTGCTTAGGGTTTCAAACCCATGCAAAACCAACCATGATTCTTGAAGAAATTAGAAAATTGAAGAAGGTGAAGGGTACCTCTTGAACCCTAGATGAAACCAGAAATTTTCACCACAATCCTCTAAGAAAAATCCACAAGATGAAGCCTTTCTCCAAGCTAGAACTAATCTCCAAGTAGTATGTGATTTGGGTAAAGATTTGTGAGGGAAATGGAACAAGATTTGGAGCAAGATGAAGAAGCTTTCTTCCTTCCTTCCTTGAGAGAGAGAGTCGGCCGAGAGAGGTATGAGAGAGGGGAGGGTTTGTGTGTTGTGAATCTTGTCTTAGAAGCTTTAAGAAATTGTGGCCAAAAGCTTTGCAAAAGTTAACTGCAAATAGTGTTCGAATAGTGTCCCGTACTACCACTTTTCTCTCTTATTTGTTTCACTTGTGCACTAATCCTCAAATGTAATTCCTTTAACACTGTATTTACTCACTCTTATGAGTCTAGTATAACTTTCTCAAATCTCCACTTAGTCATTCCTACGCGCAATACGCGAACTTTCTACTCGCGCGCGATAAGGCGAAATTTACGAGCAATCCATGTAACGATAATATAATTAACTAATACTAGGGTAAATAATTATAAAAATAACTATTTTAAGAATCAAAACATGAGTCCTCACTTCCTCTCCCCCTTAAGAGAATTTCGTCCACGAAATTCATACCTTGATCTGGAAATAGGTCTGGGTACTTCTTTTGAAGCTCCTCATCTATTTCCCAAGTTGCTTCTTCTATTCCATGATTTCTCCAAAGAACTTTCACCAACGGGATTCGCTTATTCCTCAGTTCTTTCACCTTACGATCTAGAAGTTTCACGGGCCTTTCCTCATAAGCCAGTGCCTCATCAATCTCAATATTTTCCGATTACAGAACATGAGACGGATCCGGATGATATTTCTTGAGCATGTACACGTGAAAAACGTTATAGATCCGAGATAAACTTGGTGGCAATTCCAACTTATAAGCCACATTTCCTACACGTTGAAAAATCTTGTATGGTCATACAAATCTCGGTTGTAGTTTCTTTCCCTTTCCTACCATCCGACTCGCTTTCAGAGGAGTAATCTTAAGAAAAACTTGGTTTTCAACCGCAAACTCTAAATCCTTCCTTCGGTTATCTACATAACTCTTCTGACGACTCTGTGCAGTTCGAATCCTCTGGCGTATTAACTTTACTTTTTCTCGCGCCTCCTCTATCCAAGGCACTGTAGTTGGGTCTAAAAGCTTTCTTTCACCTATTTCATCCCAACAAATCTGAGATCTACACTTCCGGCCATAAAGTGCTTCATACGGAGCCATTTGAATGGATGAATGGAAACTATTATTATAAGCAAACTCCACTATTGTCAGATACTTACTCCAACTCTCTCCAAAATCCAAAATACAGGTTCTCAATATGTCCTCAAGAGTCTGAATCGTTCTTTCCGATTGTCCATCGGTCTGAGTGAATAATTAAGAGTGAATAATATTAGTATGAATATAAGTGCATTAGAGGTTTAGTGCATAAGTGAAACGAACTCGAGAGGAATCGAGCACGAAACGCGCGCGTGCGCGCGCGGGGAGAGAGTTGACTTTTGGAGCTTTCTTAGCCACTCATTTTAGCTTCTAAAGGAAGCTTAATTGCAACACAAATATCTCTCTCCTAGCTCTAGAACAGCCGGCCAAAGAAGGGAAGAAAACACTCCAAAATTCTTCAAAATTTCACTTCATTTCTTCACTAAATCTCCACCAAATCACACCAAAATTTACCTCCACTTAGCTAAGTACTTGGAGATCACATCAAGCTAAGAAAGGAGCTCACTTTCCACGGATTTTCTGAGCTTCAAGTGACCAAAAATTCTGCTTGAACCATCAACCAAGGTATTTAACGATCAACCTTGAAAATCTTGACTTATGGAAGTAGTATTGCACGTATATGCTCGTAGGATCATGTGGGTAGCTTGGATTATGGTGAAATTTGTTGTGTGGGCTCTATGAATTCCCACTTTTAATTGTTGGACTTATTTGATGAGTTTTAATGTTGTTAATGTTGGATTAGAGGTTAAACTAGTGGAAATAAGTAGCATTGTTGAAGGCAAGCTCAACGGTAGTGAAGGAAGAAATTTTTCGATTCTGCCCTTATGTTGTCCGTGGCCTTTATGGCGAAATTTTGTGGATCTAATGGCTTAGTTATGATGTTTATATGTTGTATGAGACGTGTAGAAAGTTTCATCGAAAAATTCCATGAATTGGTTGGCCAAATGTTGAATTTTCGTAAGACAGCAAATCTGGAAAACTTTCCCGTCACTGCCCTGGCAGTATTTTTGTATCGGCTATAACGTTTTGCTCCGATGTTGAAATCGAGTGCCGTTTATGGAAATGGAAACTAGACATTCCCAGATTTCCAACGGTATAAAATGCATGATCTGATTCCACCTGAGTGATCCGTAATAGCCTTGTAAAGTTGACTGTCCTGTTTCACGTTTTCACAGAGAGTCCTGTTTTAAGCAGCGACTTGATGCTCAAATATGAGCTAGTTGTGGACATATTTTGAGAATGATTTCTTCTAAGAATTTGTAGCCTTATGAATCTAGATTTCAACGCCACCAACCACACTCAATTCTGAGTTGAATTGAGTGAGTTGTGGCCGATGTTTGAAACTGATTCAGAGGTCGAAAACCCTCTTTCTGGCTAGCTGATGCCTTAGCTTTGATTGGGACTTGTTATTTCGAATTTCTTGGTGTTAATCATCTACCAAATGCAACATGGATGTTTTTTTTAGACTTTGTTTTCAAAAATGAATCATGTTTGAGAAAGTTCATTGGCCGAATGTTTGGAAAAGAGGAAAACACAAGTACAAGGCAGATTGCCTTAGAAATTTTGGAAACTTTAGTGGCTTCGTTCACTAGCTTCCCGAATGAATTTTTCCATGAAATTCAATAGAAGGATAGCCCTCATATGGTAGTATAATAATGCCAAATTTGGTTCCATTCTGAGTTCAATTTGATGCTTAAACAAAGACCCAAAGTTTGTGACTTCAACCTGGAAAATTGCCTAATTGCTTCAATTTTTCAGCAACTTTGAGCTACTGTATCTTGGTGCTCAAAACTCCGATTCTTGTTCTGTTTGTTGGATTTTAAACCTTGTTTGCAACTCTAATTGAGTTCCGAATTTCAAAGGCTAGATCGAAGTCTGTGATTTTTACTGAATTTTCAAAGTTAGCCGAAAACCAACCTCAAAACTGTCTCGCAAGTTAAAACAGCAACTTTGAGCTAATTTTTGAATATCTTCCGTTAGGAATCATAGAAAAGTGTCTTCTTGGAACTTTTAGTACTTTGGAAGAAGTTTCCAAAGGTACTAAGGTTTCCAATTTTGGACTTACGGAGAGTGAGTTATGATTTTTCCAAAAGTACACCTCAAATCTGAAAATTTCTAAACTTGAAGGGAAGTGAGTTTTCGAGACCCTTCCCTAACCTTCGACACTATTTGACCATTTTGGACTTGTTTTCAAGAAGGACAACTAGTTTCTCCTTGTGTGTCTAAACACCACTTTTGAACCTTGAAATTGAGCAAGTTAAGGCTCATTTTCGTAAGATTTCTCTAGATTGCACATGTGTGCAACCTTTTGTGATAATTGGGGTTTCTAAGTAGTGATTCATTATTAATTGCTCAGGCACCCACGAGGACCTTCAAGAGGATCCCATGGTGAACGCTTGAACCTCTAGTGACGTTTCTACTTAAATTACTTGGTGAGTGTCAAGTGCATGTCTACTTGAACTCATATGAAATTAATATATGCTTGTTTGTCATCCATGACTAGATATTTTGAAAATGGAGCTGAGTGTGTATTTTATCGCACTCGTTCTCTTTTGAAATACATGACTCATGCTTGAAATGCTTGAAATCATCAAATGCCTGAATATGCTAAATGCTTGAATAATATGAAATTGTATGCTATGGCTGCATACGTCGCTGGAGTGAATCTCCTCGACTCTCAAATGTACATGGTGGACGCCCAAATCTCACTGGCTAACTTTGGACTCGAGCCGGCATGGGCTTGGTCGGGCTCCTTGGCGAACCATAAGAAAAACAAAAGCTTGACCTAGTAAGAGGTCTTGCTTGGCATACTCGTGCAGTATCGCCACCAACAAATGACAGGCGGGCCCGATAAAGGGGTATGTAAGGTGAAAGGGGACATGATAAGTGAAGTTCTACGGATTAAACCTACCCGATTGACAGAGTGTCAATTCGTGGAGGTTCTGGATCGCGCAAGTGGAAAATAGCCCTTGAGAGCTACTATATCCTTGAATTGTTTCTGTTTACATATGATTGCTCGAATTACTAATTTCTTGCCTATTACTGCTTTATTTGTTAAATGGGATTGCTACTTGGACTATGTGCTTGCATGTGTGTTTCTTGGCCTCATGAGCGTTTTGCTCACCCTGTAGATTTGTTTTCCTTAACAGGAATGGATCGGAGAGAACTTGATGAAAACCCCTTTTGGATGTACTTTTGTATTAGGGTTTTCGATATACATGGCTAGACTCTAGATTTTGTATAAATTGGGATTGATGTATATTTTGGGAATCTAATGTAAGATTTGGGTGACTGATGCATTTTGTACTCATGGTGTACTATTGAATATTGGTTATGGAAGCGACTTTCTTCATTTGGCTTGTATTGTTGATTATTTATAGTTAAGCTTGAATCGTTTTGCCTTGAGTCTTGGCGAGAGTTGGGCAGGCGTCCCGCGGATACCCTTTGGTTCGCCTTAGGGAGAAGTGGGGGCATCACATAACTTCTCCAACGGGTACTTCATACTAGTTGGCAGAAAGTGAGCCGATTTGGTCAATTTATCTACTATTACCCAAACTGCATCATGATCTCTTTGTGTCATTGGCAATCCAGATACAAAATCCATGGTAATATTTTCCCACTTCCACTCGGGTATTTTTAAGGGTTGCAGTAGGCCAGATGGTTTCTGATGCTCGGTTTTAACCTGCTGGCAAATCAAGCAGGTCTGGACAAACTGAGCAATTTCCTTTTTCATGTTCTCCCACCAGTACAAACTCTTCAAATCCTGGTACATTTTATTCCCTCCAGGATGTACCGTGTACTTAGATCGGTGTGTTTCTTCCAAGATTTCCTTCTTAAGCCCTTCGTCATTTGGCACTACTATATGATTCCGAAATCTTAGTACACCATTCACTCCCAGATTAAAATCCGACTTTTCTCCTTTATTAACTTTTTCCAAACACTTTTGCATTTCAGAGTCCTTCTCTTGTGCTTTCTTGATTTGTTTCAACAAAGTGGATTTCACGACAATATTTCCAAGGATCACTTTTCTCGGTTCAAGTTGAGGATTCCAACAACTAACCTCTTCCAACAAGTGCAATTGTTTAATCATCAGTCCTGCCACTTGTACTTGACGACTTAAAGCATCGGCCACTACATTGGCTTTTCCTGGATGATAATTTATTGTGCAATCATAGTCCTCCAAAAATTCCACCCATCTACGTTGTCTCAAATTCAGCTCTTTTTGAGAAAACAAATACTTAAGCCTCTTGTGGTCCGTAAAAACCTCAAATGTCACTCCATATAGGTAATGCCTCCACTTTTTCAGTGCAAATACTACAGCCGCTAATTCCAAATCATGAGTTGGGTAGTTTCTCTCGTGCGGTTTTAATTTTCTAGAGGCATACGCAATCACCTTACCATCCTGCATTAATACACACCCCAAACCTTCTTTGGAAGCATCCGTATATACTACAAGGCTATCCTTTCCATTAGTTAAAGCTAATACAGGTGCCCTCGTCAACCGTCTCTTTAACTCCTGAAAACTCTCTTCACATTTTGGACTCCATATAAATTTCCCACTTTTTTTAGTCAACTCAGTCATGGGTCCAGCAATTTTAGAAAAATCTTTGATAAACCTCCAATAATATCCCGCTGACCCTATAAAATTTCAAATTTCAGTAAGGTTTTCCGGTTGCTTCCACTTCGCAACCGCTTCAATTTTGGCTGGATCCACTTTGATTCCTTCCTTGGAAATTATATGACCTAAGAAAGTTACTCCTTCAATCATAATTCACATTTGCTAAATTTAGCATACAACTGATGTTCCCTCAAAGTTTACAAAATAACTCTCAAATGTTTTTCATGATCCTCCAGAGTTTTGGAATACACCAGTATATTATCAATGAATACCACTACAAACTGGTCCAGATAAGGCTTAAAGATTCTATGCATCAAATCCATAAAAGTCGCAGGTGTAGTAGTCAATCCAAACGGCATCACTGCAAATTCAAAGTGTCCATACCTCGAGTTAAAGGCAGTTTTAGGTATATCTTTTTCCAAAATCCTCAATTGATAATAACCCTGTCTGAGGTCCAACTTCGAGAATACTATCGCTCCTTGCAATTGGTCAAACAGCTCATCAATGTGGGGCAAAGGGTACTTATTCTTAATGGTTACATCGTTCAAGCCTCGGTAGTCTATACACAGTTTTAAACTCCCATCTTTCTTTTTAACAAACAATACTAGGGCTCCCCACGGTAAATCACTCTCCTTTATAAAACCTCGCTCTAGCAAATCCTGCAATTGCAATTTCAACTTTTTCAATTCAGCTGGAGCCATTCTGTACGGCGTCTTAGAGATAGGTGCCACCCCCGGAGTCACATCAATCTTAAAAGCTATCTTTCTTTCCGGAGGCAAAGATTCTAGTTCTTCAGGAAAAACATCCGGATACTCCTTTACTACATGCATATCTTCCAATCTCACTTTATCACTAGGAGTATTTATAAGAAAAGCCAAATATCCTTGAGCTCCTTTACTCAACATTTTTCTACCTCGAATTCCCGAAATAAAAGCAGATGAGCCTAATCTACCCCTTACATCCAATTTTAGGGTTGCCTCTCCTGGAATGCACAAGTCTACCGTTTTCGCCTTACAATTCAACTGAGTATGGTAGTGAGCTAACCAGTCCATTCCTAGGATGACATCATACCTCTTAATAACTAAGCCCATTAAATCGGCCAGCAATTTCCGCTCTCCAACCCATATCTCACAATCTCTATACATCAAGTTAGCAATTAAACTTTGATCTCCAGTAGGTGTTCTAACCTCCAAATCATAAGGTAACTTAATTGGCTTCACATCTATTCCACTCATAAAGTTAGGGTTCACAAAAGAGTGTGTCGCACCAGGATCAATTAAAACCTTAGCTAAACGGTGAAAAATAGGGATCGTACTTTCGATCACCTCAGTAGCATCGGGAATCTGCTGATAGTCCAATGCGTAAACCCTAGCAGGTACCTTTGGTCGACTCTCTCCAGCACTAGTCTGCTTAGAGGTTGACTTTTCTGGCCTTTGAGTGCTACCTCCTACCTTCGGCTTACTTGGACAACTCGCGAGTTGATGCTCGGCACTGCCACAGTACAAGCACTTTCCCGACTTTTTTCAACAATCATTCTCCGAATGGTTTGACTTGCCACAGTAGCCATAACTAACTTGAGGAGTTACTGCCGGACCACTAGAAGGTATTCCTCTCGATTGACCTTGCCCACTACGACCTCCTCTTGATAAAGCCCCTTTTGAAGCTCCTGCGGTCCTTACTCCTCCCATTCCTCTTCCCATCTTGGAAGGTGGGGCACTTTTACTTGCCTGTCCAGAAGTATAACTAGAAATGTTCCTTTTCTTAGTGTGGAAGTCCCTAACTTGCAGCCTTGCGCTCTCAACTCTCTGCGCTTTCTCCAGAGATTCAGTAAACGTAGAGATTTGGGCTGCTGCCAACCCTTCCTGGATCTCCACATTGAGTCCTTGCACAAAGCACCTTATCCTTTTTCGCTCATTAATCACCAATTCTGGAGCGTACTTAGAAAGCTTAGTGAACTTCCCTTCATACTCGGCTACACTAGAGGTTCCTTGCCTCAATTTTATGAATTCGTCCTCCCATTTCTCTTGGATCAGAGGCGGAAGAAACTTCTCATTGAACTCTCTCGTGAAGTTTTCCCATATCCAAGGGGTTAACGCTCTTTCCCACATTCCCCTTATCACGTCCCACCAAGTACGTGCAACGCCCTCATACTGAAAGGCAGTAAAGTTCACCTTTCTCTCTTCGGTATAGTCTAGAGTAGCAAATATGTTGGTCATCCTCTCCAACCAGTTCTCCGCTAATTTAGGATCAGGTCCTCCAATAAACTTAGGCGGAGCAAACTTCAAAAACCTCTCCAAAGCCCTATCATCACCTCTATCCTGGGCCCCGGGTTGGTTAATTGGCCCTGGACCCTGTCGCTCTGCTAATCGTTCTAGAATATCAGTCATCCGATTAATGGCAGTAGCCACTTGGTTACCCTCTACATTTTCTTGTCCCTGGATCGGTCCAGTTGCCGATCCCTGATCATCCCTTGGAGGTTGGGTTTGTTTAGTCCCACGCCCACGGCCTCTACCACTCGTTCGTCCGTCCATAATCCTAGTTATGCCTAATGCAAAGAAATAAAATAATTACGCGAGAAAATACTTAAAAAAAATAAGAGCCGACATGAAAATATTGGAAATAGCAATAATTAACATTTATTAACACTTTAAGGTTCATACAATTAGTAAGTCATGGGGCATTTACAAAAATATAACATACAGGTGCCACAAAAGTGCAATTAGTTATGCACGTCAAAAGTAAGTTCAAGTGCCTTAAAAGTAGGCTACACAGTTAAACAAAATACAATGGCCTTTGAACTAGCATCACCCCAACTAATCCTAACTACACAAGTCAAAACGTTTATCACTCCTAGTCTAATCCTCAGCAGGACTATCAGGTGGGACTTCCTCCTCTGGGTCCTCCTCAGTACCCCCTTGAACCGGACTCTGCACAACATCCATTATCTCATCAATCAACATAGTAGTGTCTGCCAAGATCCCAGAAGCCCGATCTTGGAGCTCCTCTCCTATCCTAGTCAATCGAGTTCTAACTCTCTGAAGCTCATTACGAGCGGCCTCAGCCCTAGTCAGCTCGTTCACTACCGTCCCCTCTAGTTCTGCAATCCTATCACCCTAAGCGTTCACCATAAAGCTCAACTTCTCGACCTCCTGGAATAAAGCTCTGTTGGTATTCACCAACTTACGACGCTCATCATCAATGGACAGTACGAGGTCATTAGGGTAAGCGTATGTCGCCCTACAGAGACATCGGGGAAACCTAGAAGAAGGCGAGTAACGCACACGAGCTCCTCCACCAAGTGCTTGATAGTAAATAGGCCTAAGGGCCTCCACGTGGCCATTAGCATGACCATTACCATTAGCAACGTGTCCTCCATTACCATTCTCCATCCCTGCAAAACAACCACAATTTCTGGGTTAGAAACTTAAAGTCACTAACTCGCTCAAACAGTACTTAAGGTATAACTAAGTTATCTCATTCCTAATCTCAAGAGTAAAGTCTCTAATATATCTTCCAAATAGATCTCTAAACCTAGTGCTATGATACCAACTGTGACGCCCCCACTTCTCCCAAGGGCGAACCCAAGGGTATCGGCGGGACACCTGCCTAACTCTCGCCAGGACTCGATACAATTCCAATTCAAATTTAAGGATAAATAACCGAATAATAAAAGTCGAAGGTATAAAGAAAAGTCGCTTCCTTACAATTTCTAATCTTTACATCACAAGTTACCAAAAGTACATCAACATTCCCCAAAATATACAACCTCCAAAAGTTGTCTAAACAATTACATTCAAAACCCTAATCAAAAGTCCATCAAGTTGGCTTCTCCAATTCTTTCCATTTCGGCTTCTGTTAAGGAAAACAAAACTAATGGGATGAGCTAACGCTCAGTGAGGCCAAGAAAAAATGCAAACACATAGTTCAAGTAGCAGTAACACTTAGCGAGAAATAAAGCTGTAACATTCAAGCAATTCACAATTTAAAATAGACACACTCAATGAGGATACAGGAGCTCTCAGGAGTTAGGTTCCACTTGCTTCGCCAAGGCTCGATGAAATACTTCCCTGCGATGACACTCCGTCAACCGGGTCGGTATTAAATCCGTAGAACTCCACTTTCTTCACAATTCCCAATCACCGTTACAACCCCCAGTCCCGGGCCCGCTCTTCTATAAAAGGCACTACTACTCGAGTAGGCCAAGCGAGATCTCTTAATAGATCAAACTTACAATTATCTCATGGTTCACCAAGCTTCTCGACCAAGCCCTTGCTGGCTCGAGTCGCAAGGTCGGCCAATTGAGATTTGGGCGTCCCCCAATTACCGTTATGAGTCGATGAGATTCACTCTACTCGACCAATACTGTTATAGGCCGATGAGATTCACTCCACTCGGCATTCAGTCAATCACATACAATTCAATTATGAGCAGTTCAGTTATACAATCAGTTGAAAGAGAATGAGTGCGATAATGTACACACTCGACTCGACAATTATAAATCATTCAATCCATAAGAAGCAATTCACATAATTTGCAACTATTCATGCACTCGACACTCACCAAGTCAAAAGTGAGTAAGTGCTCAAACAAGCTTTTAGGCGTCCGCTTCGAGATTCTCTTGAAGATCCCCTTGAGCGCATGAGCAAATAATAATTGACCATCACTCACTATTACTTACAAATCCCCTTGCTAACAAGGAAGAATGTACACTTGCAATACTAAGACAATGTCATGAAAGAGAACCTCAATCAGTCGAAAATCGAGGTTCAAAAGTGGGGATTTAAAGTCTCAAGAGAGACTTGCCTCTTCCATGAAATCGAGTTTAAAACAGTCCATCGATATCAAGATAAGGTGACGAGTCCTCAAAAACTCATTTCATAAGGAATTGGAAAATTTCAGCTTTAAGTGACAAATTTGGAAAAATCATATCTTGAGTTTAGCATGTCCAAAAATGGGAAACTTTATATCGTCAGAAACTAGGTTCGAAGTACTAAAATTTCCTCGAAGACACTTTTCCAAGATTCTAAACCGAAAGCATTCATTTTTCAACTCAAAGGTTCAGTTCCAAGAAGACAGGTTTGAACCAGTCTTGGTTTTCCAGCAATCTTTGGAAATTCGGCATAATTCACAAAAACTGAATCAGCCCAGGAAATTCATAACACGATAATATTTCCAAACAAGGTTTCAAACGCGACAAACGGAACTAAATTCGGAGTTTTGAGCGTCAAGATATAGTAGCTTAAAGTCGGCTGACTTTTGTACACTGATAAAAAATTTCCAGATTTGAAAAAGCCGTCTTTGTAGCATCATTTGGATATTGAAAGGTTATTGAAATTACACCAAATTTGGTACACTTAAACTTCCATATGTGGAATATTTCTCTATCAAATTTCACGCAAAAACTCAAGTGGGAAGGTAGTTAACGAAATGACCAAAATTTGAAAAATGTTTCAAGGCTAATCTGCCCTCTTGCTTTTCTTTCTTTTCCAAACGTTTTGCACAATGAAATCAATCCCAATTCACTCCATTTTTGAAACCAAGGTCTAGAAACATTTAATAAGCAATTGAAATCAAATTTTCGAAACAAAACATCCCAAAACAAGTTTGACCATTCGGTCAGCAAGAAAGGAAAAACTTCCAGTTTTCCAGCTTTGTTGTACTTTTGAAATCAGACCACATCTCACTCAATACAAACGTAAATTCGGAATGGTTGGTGGCGTTGGAAACTAGGTTCAAAATGCCACATTTCATCAGAAATAGTCATTTCCAAAATCAGTTCACAAGTGAGAGAAAATTAAGCCACAAGATGCAGCTTCTCCATTCCTGTCGGACAGACAGTCACTACAGGGTAGTCAACTTTGTCGAATCACTACGGTTGATTCAAAATGAACTAGTGGGTAATTTTTATACCGTTGGAAAGCTAAGAATGTCTAGTTTCAAATGCCATAAACGGCACTCAATTTTGACTTTTGAACAATGAGTTATATTCAAACAAAGAGCTACTGTCCGGACATCCAGATCATGAATTCCAGATTTCTTCCATTTTCGAAAACCCTAGTTTTGAGCAACCAATTGAAACAATTTTTGGTAGACACTTTCTACACATAATATGAAATATATATCACTCAATTTCACAGTCAAATAACCATCAAAATTTCGAATTAAAACAGAGCAACATGGACAGAAAATTTCGGCCAGCTTGCACTTCCATTTTTCCTTCGATTTCCCTCCACTTTCTAACAGTAATTCTCTCATAAAACGCATAAACAACATCAACCATGCAACAAATCCTCAAGGCAGCTACCTATAATCCACCTCAAGACCGCTAGCCTAAAGATTAAAGCGTGAAATGAAACACCTCAAGTCCTTTAGCCTATTTCTTGCTTAGGGTTTCAAACCCATGCAAAACCAACCATGATTCTTGAAGAAATTAGAAAGATTGAAGAAGGTGAAGGGTACCTCTTGAACCCTAGATGAAACCAGAAATTTTCACCACAATCCTCCAAGAAAAATCCACAAGATGAAGCCTTTCTCCAAGCTAGAACTAATCTCCAAGTAGCATGTGATTTGGGTGAAGATTTGTGAGGGAAATGGAACAAGATTTGGAGCAAGATGAAGAAGCTTTCTTCCTTCCTTCCTTGAGAGAGAGAGTCGGCCGAGAGAGGTATGAGAGAGGGGAGGGTTTGTGTGTTGTGAATCTTGTCTTAGAAGCTTTAAGAAATTGTGGCCAGAAGCTTTGCAAAAGTCAACTGCAAATAGTGTTCGAATAGTGTCCCGTACTACCACTTTTCTCTCTTATTTGTTTCACTTGTGCACTAATCCTCAAATGTAATTCCTTTAACACTGTATTTACTCACTCTTATGAGTCTAGTATAACTTTCTCAAATCTCCACTTAGTCGTTCCTACGCGCAATTCGCGAACTTTCTACTCGCGCGCGATAAGGCGAAATTTACGAGCAATCCATGTAACGATAATATAATTAACTAATACTAGGGTAAATAATTATAAAAATAACTATTTTAAGAATCAAAACATGAGTCCACACACACGTGGGCAAAATTGTATTCTTTTACTTGAAAGTGTTACTTGTTATTTTCTTGTCTTGTTAATGACGTGCCTTATTGGCATTTACTTTCTTTGTGTTAAGAATCTCTTGCATCTTTGCTTGCATGTTTCCTTGGAGCCTCATTGGGCAATAGCTCACTCCATTAGTTTGTTTTCCTTACAATGGGCGAGAATGTGGGTGTGTGAGTTGGAAAAGGTTGGAGTTTTATTTTGGTCCTTTGTCAATTGTCCTAGTGTACTTCTTAACTTTGTTGGTTTTGACTTGAGTTTGAATCTTTTGTTACCTTCTGGGTCTGTATGGATATTCGATGTCAATGAATGTATATATATATATATATATATAAATTTGGATATGGCTACAACTCTTGTTATTGAGGTTGTTGTTATTGTTTCTGGGATTGTGAGTGAGTCCTGATGAGAGTTAAGCTGACGGTCTACCAAACTCTAGGGTACGCCCTAAGGGGAAATGGGGTCGTCACAAAGATGGTGAGAGAATTTTGTGATTGTGGAAAAACAAACATTGATGATTACATCATGGACAACCATGAACCCAGGAAGAAGGTTTTGTCGATGTCCTAAGTACAGAGTAATGGAAATTAGGGTTTTGTGTTCATACTTCTTTTTATTTTCGGTTTATACGAATTGCAGCCATCTAATCTTGTTTGCAATGTTTTAATATTGTTGTTAAACTAGGAACAAGGAGGCTGTAGATATTGGGATTGGGTTGATCCTGAGATGTGTCAAAGGTCAAAGGAAATAATACCTAGACTGCTAAGGTCGATGAACAAAATGGAAACTGAGTTGGAAAGGTTAAAAGAAAACTCAAGGTTCTAGTATTCGAAAGTGAGGAAGCTAAGGATATACCTGATTATCCATTAGGTTGCCATTGTCCTGTGGTTCTTTTTGTTCAAATCAAGGGTAGAAGGTCAAAATTGAGTTATGGAAGAAGCAACAGTTGATGCTGGCTTGTCTATTTTTTTGCTCAAATATGGGACCAATTTTGGTTGTCGTTGCTAAGTAGTGGATCTTTTAAGTGGTGCCACTATGCTAATTCTTGCTTTTGCTGGCTATGTAATTTGCACCAGCATTTCCCTTAAAATTGTCAGGTTCAAATGTATTGTATGAAATTTAGGGGTTTAGTGGCCCAAGTTGCACATATTTTGAAATTTAGGGGCCTAAATGTCCCATAATTGTAAATATTGAGCCTGCTATGTAATCATTCTCTTTGTTGCTTACGGACTTCACTGTCCCAATTTGTGAAGTTTATTGTGACTAGTTTATGTCCCATTATGAACAACAACTAGTAGTCATACTAGAACATAAAATTTTCAAACATTGCTTTTGGTCATTCAACAAAACATCCAATACACATTACTAGGAATGACAAAAATTTCAATGCACAAAAATTCTTAGTTCCAATGCATCATATGAGTTGAACAAAAGTTACCCATATATGGACTAGCAAAACAGAGGCTTTTACTGTCCAATTCAATCCGATTATATCTGTAAAAAAAAAGCTATATGCCTGTATAATTCTTCAATCAGTTTGTCCACCATCAGTGAGTTCATGCTTGAAGGCTATTTGGCCTGTTGCTGCAATTTTCCCAACTTAACAAATTGGTTTCCATCCCCATGGAGCTGCACATTTTCAATTCCAGGTGACTCTTTTGCGTGTCCCTCAGCTGTCTGTAATGTAGACAGGTTTACACACAAAGTGCCTTGCCAAATGAATTGTGCTGGCTTAAGTCCACTGATCATATGAGAGGCTGTCCCTAAGTCATTCACGTATGAGTGTGGTGCTCTTATTATTACTTCCTAGATGTGGGAATAAAGTTTGCAACCATCAACTTTGGAGTTTAACTGCAAACAAACACATAATATGAATAAATAAGAAATTACACATAAATAAGGTACTGATGTATGGAGACCACTTATATGACTTGTTGTAGGACTCTTTTCCACATGCTCAGAACTATTTTGAGCATGCTTATATGGGTTAACTAGATCATCAGAATGTATTTTTATAGTTTTGAATCCTAAGCCTCCAGTCATGTCCAGTGAATTGCAAAAGGTCCATTGCCTCAACTTACAATTATTCTTTGAGTAACCATGCTTACGGCAGAATGAGTATTTTCTTCCTTTCTTTGTCACTGGTTCTTCTGCCCTACCTTTTGGCTGATTGGTATCCAAAGTTTGAGATGGACCTGTACAACTATCCTGCGTACTTATCCCAACCATATTAGCAGTCACATCACTTGCAGTAGCCTCTTTTGCACTTGCCTGCATAGATGGACCTATATCTCCAATAGCACTTCTGCTTTGCTGAACTTGTAGTTGTCCCCTCAGTAGTTTGCTTATTTTTATCTGGACATCCTCTCTTGTTATGCCCGTATTTGTTGTAGCAGCTGCAATTCATCATGGTGCCAACCTTGCTAACCTTGTGAGGTTTAGTTGGATTAACACTGCTATTCCATCTTTCTTCTTCTGGAGCCTTTTTCCTTATCTTCTTTGGCCTTCCAGCAGATCTTCCGTAACTTGGAGACTTCATTAGTGGTAGGTGTATGTGCTCCCACAAATTGTGCATCCATAATTTAGGACCATTAATTGGATTAAGTACATGTTCATAGCTCTGTAGATAGGTAATCTTCAAGTAGGTGCTGGAAACATACTTCTCTAGTGCATCATGTCTTTTGTTGATGGCAGCTACAGCATGGCCACATGGTATTCCCCTTAATTGCCACTTTCTACATGAACAGGTTTTGCTAGCAATGTCAACAATATACTGTTCCCCAAATGGACAGCTTATCTGATACTTCATTGTCCTAGCATATGACGCTATGCACATACATTGCTCTTGCTTAGCTTTTGCCAGTATTTCAAATATTGCTGGACAAAGGAGACCTGAATACAGCCAAAGCAAAAACAATAAATTGGTCATACATTTGCACCAGAAGTTATGAACTTAATACTATTGCTTGATAAATAAAATGTTTCTTAATCTTCGTGCTTGGACATTGCTTCCCTGTTCCTCTCCATCCTCTTTAACAGGTGCAAATAAATGGTCTGCAGCATGGATATGATAGGTAGTGACCTGGCCTTTATAATGACTGCATTAAAGGACTTGCACATGTTATTTACCAAAATATCACAGTCCAATCCACATCTAAAATGGGCTCTACACCAAGTTTTGGGATCTATTCCATCAAGCCAAGTATGTGCAGCTATAGATTCTTGCTTCAACTATTCCATTTCAACTTTCAACTGGTTAACATAAGAAGCTTTTGCACATTTCCAAAGTCTTTGTTTTAAGGTCGGGCCTCTATGAATCTGTTTGAAATTGGTGTATAGATGTTGCACACAACACCTGTGCTCAGCTTGTGGCATTTTGTCTCTAACTGCTTGAACTAGTCCCTGTGCATGTTTGAATACAAGTCATTTTTGTACCTGAATTATCTATAATAAGTTACTTTTTAATAAATGCTAATACATTTATCATACATTTTGCTTGTCAGTCATGACACACCAACTACAGGAATCTGAAATTTCCAAATCCTGTACAAGCAGTACCAAAAACCAGCTCCAATTGTCATAATTTCTACTCTAATAACTAACAAAGCTAGTGGAAACATTTTGTTATCCCAATCCATGCCTACAGCTAAAAGTAGTTGTCCACCATATGTATCCTTTAAGAAGCGTTAAGACTCTTGAATCTGACAATCCTATCCTCATCCATATCAGTCTCAACAAACACTGTTGATCCTGGATTTGCTCTCCTCAATTCACCACAAAAGTCCTCTAATAATGCATATTGTTTTTCATGACTGCTTGCAATTATGTCTCTTACTTTTTTCATTGTCCTATACGCTTGTTTAAGACTGAAATCTACATTTACTTCTTCAGTCACCCTAGTCATGAGCTCCTGGATTGTCATGGATGGTGCTTTTCTCACCTCATCTACAAAAACATGGTGGCTAGCCTTGATGTCATGTTTCTATTATGGAAGACACGTCCATTGGTGTGCTCCTTGCTAAGTGTCTTGATTTGGAAAGTGTTTCCACCTTGCATTTTTTAGCCAAAAATCTCCCATTCACAGCCTCTGCATTTCACCCGTACCCTATATGTGTCATTTTTTATGAACTAGACATGCCTTCCCTCCATAATGGCTTGGATTCTAATAGCCAACCTGAAAATAATAACTGAGGAAAACCCCGGGCCTACTTTAAATTTTGGACTTCTCATATCTATTTTCTCATTGAAAACTGCAAATTTAGGCTTTTTATTCATCCAGCAGCCATCTTCATCTTCAAATTCACACTCTCACTCTTCAACTCTCTAGAACAGTCTGATTCATATTCTGACTGCATATCCTCCACATTAACCATGTTAGGATCATCACAAACATTTATTTCAATGGGTGCTTCTCTTTTCCTACCCGTCCTCTTTTTTCTTGTGTCACTGCTGGTAGAAGGTCCAACTTCAGGAGCTCCTTTGTCCACACCAAACTATTGTCTAATCTTCAAGGCTTCATCAAATAAAACATCCTTTTTAGGTTGCCCCGTATAATCTGGATCATCGAACTTGTCATCAGCCTGCACATCATTATCAGCTTCTTCTTCTCTACTGTCTCCAATTGCTGTTTTGCTTGCCCTATTATTCGTGTCAGTTGCCTTTTGTGGTCTCCTTTGTTGTCCTTCTCTTGTTGCACTTCAAGACTTTTGGAATCAAAATCCTCTTTTGATGCCATGTGGTCAACCACATCATTAAAGGACTCGTACGTGTTTGTAGCAACTTCATTACTGTTAGTTGCCATGTCAGTAGCCACCTGCTCACTTTTAGTTGCCATGTCACCAGCCACCTGTTCACTGTTAGTTGCCATCTTAGCAGCCACATTTTTCCTTGTGATGTCTACATCGTTGAAGTCAACTTCTTCGAGTATTGCAACATCACTGTCCATTTCAGGTGTTTCTTTCTCATTTGTAGCCTACTTTGAAAAAATGTTGTGACCTTCAGGCATGACTTCATGCTCTGTGTTTTGAGTTTGAAGCCTCACTGGATTATCATCAGTTCCAACCAACAAATAAACCTCTACCACTCTACTGGGTAGCAATGTGTTTACAAGTAGATCACAGTCCCAATCACACATGCAATAATATAGTCCTATTTCAAGTGGCATACCAGGAAGCCTACCATACCACCTAAAACCAGCATCTTTCGGGTATCCTAGTTTTATTGCACATCTATCAAGCACTTGTAGTGACCATTTTTTAGGATTACTATGATGATCCCACCTCCCCCTAGGACGTATCCAAAGATTTGGCAGACCGCCTACCCAACTCTCACCAGGACTCACTACATTCACTATAATCAATTCTCAAAATAACCGTTCAAATCTCCATATGAGCACTGGAGTTCTACAATCAACCAATAATTCAAGTTTAATTACAAATCAAAAGTGAAATGTAAGATACAATATCAAATATCCAAAAGTACAAGTACAAGAGAATTATACACACTAGTTCACGCTTATTTGCTCCGGACCCCCACTCCTGTAAGGAAAACAAACTAAAGGAATGAGTTAAAAGCTCAGTGAGGTTCCTAAACAAGTATTTAAGCAGTAAATCATGAACATATTACATTTAATAACAACCAATCAAGGAAAATATTTGGAACATTCAAGTAACAATAGCACATTCAGGAAAAGGATACGTGCTCACTTGGAGCCATTCATTCATTTAGCCATTCAGTCATTCAGTCTCCTTCGATTTCTTCCTTATACCTCCAATATTGAAAACATTTGAAAATAAAAACTCCAACAGTATTCAAGAAATAATTTAGGTCTAGGGTTTTCTCCGAGAAAGGAAAATTGTGGTCGGCTCCTAGGGTTTCTCCCTATCCCTTCCACTAGGTTTTACCCATGGCAGCCGTGGCTACCCCCCACCTGTGGGTGGGGGACATCCAGCTTCTTCCTCTCTGACATTTAAGAAAAAGTCTTTCTTTGAGTTATTTGTGAAGAACTCTCCGTTGGCTTCCTTGCAAGTTCAGTCCACTATGACACTCATCGAGGGGAGCCTGCTGTCGTCTTCAATGCTACGGATATATCAGACATTGCTTCTCCTTTTCGATTCACTCTGGTAGGAAAATTTTCAAAAGGTCGGCCTTGTATGCTTGATTTACTCAAGTTTTCTTAACCCTTGATTTGAAGGATTCGGTCTCTGTGGGTCTGCTGGATTTTAGACAAGTTCTGATAAAACTCAATAGCGAAGCAGATTTCTTATGTGTTTGGTTTAGGAATATTTGGTATGTGTATGGGTACCCTATGAGGGTATTCAAGTGGACCTCCAAATTTCATGTTGATAGAGAATCCTCATTGGTTCCTGTTTAGTTTAGTTTGCCTAAGTTGCCAATACATTTATTTGACAAACAGTGCTTGTTTCATATTGCTTCATGTTTGGGCAACCCGCTATTTGTTGATTCTGCGACATCTTCTTTTTCTCGTCCAAATATGGCTCGTGTGTGTGTTGAGATGGATTTGTTAAAATCGCTTCCGTGTAGAGTTTGGGTAGATATGGGTGATTGTAATGGTTTTTGGCAAGCCCTTAACCCTGAAAACTTACCCAGATATTGTGGCCATTGTTATCGTCAAGGACATGGTGAAGAGCAGTGTCAAGTGAAGCACCCAGAGCTGCACCTTTCGAAGGTGGTGGCTCAGCAGAACTTTGTTCTGGATACTGGGATGCCGGATAAGGGGTTGAGGGTTTCACCAAATCATCCAGTCGGGCAGTCATCCCCTCCGCAGGGTCCAACTACTGACGCAGTAAGCGGGGGGTTGGTGGGCTCTTTTGGATTGGATGGGGGAATGAACACAGAGGCTTTTCCCGATGAGGATAAGGGTCTAGTGGTGGGACAATCTGCTAGGTTGGAGATTCAGTAGTCTGGCTCCCATGGTGTCACAGATCAAGCTCCTATGCCTTCAACGCATTCTGGGTTGGCAGGTACATTAGAAGCTGCGGCCATTATCGCAGACCCTATTGCAACTGACTCCGTCCCAGAGCAGTGTGTGGTACCTGCATCTGTATCGGCGTTGGTGGATGAGGTAATAGGTTCTGCTGCTGATAGAATTATCCATAGGCTTGCTGAACGGGTTGTCCAGGAACCTGGGTTTGACGATGTTAAGGATTTTGGTGAGTCTAATGTCCCGTCGATTGCCTTGAGAACCTCGGATACAGCGTTGGACCAAGTTCTTGGCAGCTGTGAATCCGCTGAAGATAATCTAGTGGAACAGGTTCGGGTAGAAGTAGCTGATCAGCAAAATGATATGGTGGCCAAGTTAAATCTGTCTCCTCGTAAGACTGATGTTTGCCAGGATACGTCTTTGGAGGACTTGCAGCGGCGATCTGATGGGTTGAAGAATCCAGTTGCATGGCATAAGGTTACTAGTCGTAGGTCTAGGAAAAAAGGTGTGTCTCCTCCTCAAACTTCTGCTGGTCAGACTCCATGATTAAATCCATCTTTTGGAATGCTAGAGGAGTGGATAACGCTCTTACTATAACTCGGTTGATGAAATTGAAGCACATGCATAAGATTTCACTATTAGCTTTGTGTGAGCCGATGGTGGATCGAGAACATCTTGATATTGTTCAACGAAAGCTAGGTTTCCCATATGCAGTTTCCAATGATGAGAGTAGGATTTGGGTTCTTTATGATAGTAACTATAGGTGTGACGTTCTGGCTGAGTCGCATCAATTTGTGGCATTGCAGATTACCCATACTTTCTTTCGACATTCCGTTTTTGTTCATGGGTAGTGCGCAATTGAAGACCGTGAGGTGCTTTGGCAGCAACTACTACGGATTAATCAAAAGGGGGAGCCGGCAATTTTTATGGGAGACTTTAATGTTATTATTGGTGTGACTGAGAAAAAAGGTGGCCACCCATTTCGCTTTTGTGAGGCAAAATCTTTTCTGAATTTTATTGATGCTGCTTGCTTGATGGATTTGGGATTTTCAGGGGCCAATTTACTTGGTGTAATAATCAACTGGGTAGGGCCAGAATTTGGAAGCATCTTGATAGGGTTCTTGTGATTCAGCAGTGGCTGAATTTAGAGGTGAACACATCAGTGGGTCATTTGAACAGAGTTGCATCGGATCATTCTCCATTGTTGATAACGTGTTCCCTTGCTTCGGGGGCAGTTCCTAAGAGTTTTCGTTACTTAGATGTTTGGGCATCCCATGGCACATTCCATAAGGTGGTTAGTAACGCTTGGGGTATGCAGTGTGAGGGTCGACCTATTAGGGTTCTGCTAGTGAAATTAAAAGAGGTTAAGCAGGCATTGCGATTATGGAATAAGGATGTTTTCGGGAATGTTTTTGATCATGTACAGGAAGAGGAAGAGAAGGTCCAGACATTGGAACATTCTCTGGAGGCGAATGAATTGGAGGAGGGTCAAAATCAACTGATCAAGGCACAGTGTGATCTGAAGGTGGCACTTCTGCAGGAGGCTAGCTTTTGGCATCAGAAATCATGTATTCGGTGGATGAAAGAAGGAGATGCCAACACTAGGTTCTTCCATGCCCAAGTTAAGCAAAGGAGTGTGCGTGCTTATATACATAGAATGAAGGATAGTAACGGGGAATGGATTGAAGATCCCTCTAAGATTGAAGAAATGGCAGTTAATTATTTTGCTGGCATCTTAGCGCTGCCATCCCATCAGGTACATGTGGATTATTCATTGTTAGAGGTGATTCCTTTGGTTATCTCTGAGCATGCTAATGCGGCTTTTCAACAATTTCCCACTGAGGAGGAGGTCAAAACAGTGGTATTCGAAATGAATGGTGAAAGTTGTTCGGGTCCAGACAGCTTTAAGGGTTCTTTTTTCATGTGTTGTTGGAATATAGTTGGTGGGGATGTTTATCGGGCTGTATGTGATTTTTTTACTAGAGCTGAGCTGTCCTGGGGATATACATCCATGCTGTTGGCCTTGATTCCCAGGATGCTAGGTGCTTCTTCTTTTTTGGATTTTAGACCACTTAGTTTGTGCAACTTTGTGAATAAAATCATATCTAAGTTATTGGCGATGCGTTTAGAAGGACTTTTACCGAAGATAATTTCTCCTCAGCAGAGTGGATTTGTGAAAGGTAGGCAGATTTCTAATAATATATTATTGGCGTTGGAGATGTGTTCTGGATTAGGGAAGAAAGTTAAGGGGTCCAACGAAGCTCTAAAACTGGATATGGCAAGGGCATATGATCGTGTTTCTTGGATTTTTCTAATTCAAGTCATGCAAAGGTTTGGTTTTGGAGAAAGGTGGTTAGACATGATTTGGAGATTTATTTCCTCTTGCCATTTCTCTGTTCTGGTTAATAGGAAACCTTGTGGTTTTTTTCGGTCCTCTCGGGGCTTGTGTCAAGGGGACCCCTTTCTTCGACATTATTTATTATTGCGGCTGAGGTGCTCTCTAGGAGTTTGAATGCATTGTTGGGCAACCCCGGATTTGTGCCTTATTTTGTGGCTCAGGGAGTTCCTACATTGACGCATCTTGCATATGCTGATGATATCATTATCTTTTGTGATGGGGGTATGCGTTCCCTAGCATGTGTTGTGGAAGTACTGTATAATTATCAGAAGGTTTCGGGGCAGATGGTGAATGCTGCTAAGAGTGGCTTCTTGGTGGACAAGAAGGTCTCGCTAGTATGTCGGAGAGTGATTGTGCAGGCAACAGGGTTCTCTTTTAAAGAGTTGCCAGTTACTTACTTGGGTTGTCCTTTGTATGTTGGGAGAAGGGTGAAAGCACTATTTAATGGATTGCTGGACAAAGTCTCAAATAGCATAAATTCTTGGCAAGATCGGTGGCTGTCGATGAGTTTGCGTGCTGTACTTATTAAACATGTTTTGTCCTCGATCCCAATTCATGTTCTGGCTGTGTTGGAACCTCCACGGGGGGTAATCTCTGAGTTGGAGCTGATTTTTGCAAGGTTTTTTTGGGGAGAATCGGAATTTGGTTTGAAAAGGCATTGGACAGCTTGGAAAAATTTATGCTTTCTGGTGGAGGAAGGGGGAGTAGGGTTTCGGTCTCTCCAGGCAATCATTGAGGCTTTCTCTTATAAACTTTGGTGGATGTTTAGATGTGGACAGTCTCTTTGGGCACAGTTCATGAGGGACAGGTATGTGGGTGACTTACATCCCAATCAAGTTAACATTTCTTCAAATATTTTTGCTACTTGTAAACATATGTTTCGGGTTCGTTCTTCCATAGAGGTATGGTTAAAATGGGATTTGTCTCGGGGAGAGGTTGCCTTCTGGTGGGATAATTGGAGTGGACTAGGTCCACTGGCGTGGAAATACCCAGAGTTAGCTTTATCCGCTAGGGTATCTACATTTTTGCAAGAGGGGCATTGGGATTTTTTGGCCTTAGCTTCGTTTCCTTCAGAAATTATAGAGGCGGCTACTACTTCCTTTTTTTGCTTTAGTACTGATCCGGATGTTTTACTTTGGCCATTGGAATCCTCGAGGGGTTTCTCTTTGAAGTCTGCATATCAGCTGGCTCGCCCTTCTAGGGTTCATTCCTGGGCATTCGCCTCTATTTGGCATTTCTCCATCCCTCGAAAATTTTCCTTTTTATGTGGAGATTGTTAAATGCACAGCTACCTGTGGATGATGTTCTTACCAAGTTTCAAGTTCATGGACCCTCTAAATGTCAATGCTGTTCTTTGGCTCAATTAGAAACGTTGCAGCATGTATTTTTTACTGGCCAGTTGGCAGGTTCAACGTGGACATTCTTTGAGCAGTCGCTAGGAGTTTCTTCATTATTTACTACTGTCCGATCACGTTGCTATAAATGGTGGTCACTTCCAGTTAAAGGTCGGGCACTACGATGGTTATTGAGGATTTTGCCATTACTCATTTTATGGTTCTTGTGGAGGGCGAGAAATATGTCTAGATTTGAGGGTCGTAGTATATCAGTTCATCAGGTTCGGCATCTGATTCTGAAGGAGTTGCAACTGTTGATTCAGGTACAATTTCCAGATATTACGGGTTTGCCACTTCAATGGGCAGGAATTCTTGATGCACTGTCTTCGGTTCGGCGGTCTTTAACTTCTACTTTGGTAAGATAGGTGTATCATGTGGAGGGTTTTTTCAAGTTAAACACGGATGGTTGCTCTACAGCTCATGGTAATGGAGGTGGTGGGGTGGTTAGGGATTCTGGTGGGCGGCTTATTTTGGCTTTTGCGGATTTCTTTGGCCCTCTAGATGCGTCACAGGCTGAGTCGCGTGCGCTTCTGTTGGGACTCCAGTTAGGGAGACAATTGGGCATCACACATTTAATTATTGAGTCTGACTGCTTAGTTCTAATTCATTGTTTAAGGGGTGAGTGTGGGGTTCCATCTGTAGTTCATCCAGTTATTCGAGCTATTCGTTCTGTTATTCTGAGGTACCATCAGATCAGTCATTGTTATCGGGAAAGGAACACAGTAGCTGATTCGCTTGCTTCATTTGGGAATGTGCATGGTTCTTTCTCGCTATTCACTAGGGTTTCTGATTTACGACTCGGTACAAAAGGCTTGCTTGTCATTGGACATGCAAATTTTCTATAACTTTCGTTATTCCTTTCGGAGGTAAAGTTTATGCCCTCCTCTGTTTATTGTAATCCCATTTTCTTATACTAAAGAATATATATTTAAAAAAAACTCCAACAGTGATAATTTCATTCATTACATTTCATTCACTGGCCAGTACTCCACCTGACTTTGTAGTCATATTTGAATATACCAAAACAGTGGTCCAGCGTCACCAACCTACCCGATCGAGTCCGTTTCTGACTCGAATAGGCTAGCGACGAAGGGCAAGGGCCCTATTCAGCCAATGCAATAAAGTATACATGGCTTACATTCATGCACAAGTAACATTCAATCATTTGATTATTGAAAATTCACATTTACTTAGGTCGAGTGCGATAAAGTACACACTCGCCCATTGAAAATCCATTTAATAATCATAAGAAAGCTTTTAACACTTAAACATTCATTCAAAAATATTCAATATAGTCACTTATTGCACAAACATGCAAGGAACACTCACTACTTGACCTCACCAATTGGTCACCCTGGTTCTTCTTCTGGACATTCTCAAGTCCTGTGATCATGTAATCCATCAAGGGTCTAGCCACTTAAAACCAAGATGAAGAGAAAATATGAGATTCAAAACTTTACTTAGCAACCACAAAAACTACAGGTTTAACCCTAATATTAGAAGACCAAAAGGGCCACGGTTTCTTGTTTAAATCAAGTTCTTATCAAGTTCAAATCAAGGGAAATATTTCATGCATGCTAAGGTTAACACATCACTAAATATTTCAAATCAAAATATACAGGATTTAACCAAAGAAAGTTAGGTTTAAAGCCCAAAAAAGTTTTCTAAAGTTTTCCCAAGTCCCACTCAATCCATTTGATAAAATTCCCAACTTTGGTGACATTTTTTGAAAAGATATAACTTGAGTTACATAAGTCAAAAAATCACAAAACGAAAATAGACTCGAAGCACTAACAGGCTTTAGAAGACATCTTCATGAAATTCAACTCATAGATTAGTCAAATTTCAGTTTAAAAGTCACTGCTATCACAAGTGCAGAAACAGAACAGTCATGATTTTCAAGAAAATTTGATGATTTGCTGGTCTCTATAGAAATTGAACCAAATCTTGAATTTTATACCATTGGAATCTCTATGAGTCTAGTTTCAAATGCCAATAAACAGAACTCAATGTCGACTTTTCTATACGAAGTTATAGCCAATTTCTCAAAGCTGCATAGAGTTTCCTGTGAAAATTTTCAGATTTCTAACAACTTAAGAAAATGAAACTTTTATTAACAAAATCTCACTCCCTTGGCTCAAATTCAACATACATGTGAAGATTATGGTTTAATAAAGTATTTTAAGCAAAAACCTTACCAAAATCACCATAAATATTTGGAAATCAAAGCTAGAAAATTCACCAAAACCTAACAAAATCATATTTTTCATAAACATGCTTCCTTTAGCTTCAATCATGACATATCTTGGATGAATCTCAAGAAACAATTAAAAACAGATGTTTTCTAGAGCATTTTACCTCGAAACCCTAAGATGGATTGCAAATCAAGAGCTTTCTTCTCACCAAAACTTCACCAAGGCTTCCTTCCAAGCTTGTTGCAAGATGTGTCGGAGAAGATTCGAGTTTCCCTCTTGTTTGCCCACTAATTAAGCAAGAAATCAAGGTTAGAATTTTGTGGTTTCTCTCCCACTTTTTGCTCTCAATTTTCGTCCATCATGTGTGAAAGAAGAAGAAAATGATGAAGACAAGAAGGCTTGGTCAAGATAAGTAAGAAGAAGGTTTGGTCCTCGTCAAAATTGGTTGGTCAAGCTTGGTTGGTTAGTTGAAAAATGGCAAGAAAAGAAGGAATGTCTATTCAATTGTCTTCCTAGTCACCTAAGCAAAATCTATCCAAATAATATCTCTCTTTCTCAAATTAGTTTTTAACACCTCTTGTCACATAATTCCTTTTGCGCAAACTCCCTCTTATCTACCAAATTTAGTGCACACACCTCAATCACCAAAGCAACCACAAATTTAAGGCAAGCAAGGAAAAACAAGATAAAAGATAAGAATCTAATTTGTAGGGCCTTACACTCTCTCCCCCTTAAAAGAATTTCGCCCTTGAAATTCTAACCTTAACTTGCAAAAAACTCGATTCTACAGGGTTTTCCTCCAATTTTCAAGTGGCTTCCCCTTACTCGTGGTGCTAGCACAAACTTGGGTAGAGGGAAAATCTTACTGACGTAAGTTAACATACTAAGGAAGGTCAATGAAGGTGTCAAAAGGTACAAGATGCTATAAACTTAGAACTCGATACCGTAACTACGAAATTTAACTACTCTTACTAGATCTTAAAATCATTCTCTATGCATTGACAAAGAATCCACAATATACATCTCATCTCATGTCTACAATTAAATTGCTAGCCACATATCACCCTTTCTAATCAAAATTCCTTCCTTACTAATCACAAATGAAGAATTTTTGCTTAAATATGAAACTAAATTGCAGCAATTGACTCATGGATAGGGATTTAATGCCAACCGAACATAGACATTTAACATTACTAATGCAAACATTAGGTTTCAAGTTCAAGGTTTATAATTGGGATACAACTTACTACATAAATCTTTTACTACACATAGTCCAACAAATACACTGATTTTAGGTGGAATATCACTAGTTGCCAACTTTGATGATTACAGCAGATTCATCGTGACTTCATCCATGTATTTGGATAGTTCTTCACTTGATGTCCAAGTTGGCCACATTTCAAGCATGCACGAATTATCCGATAATACACTCCGATATGGGTTTTGCCACAGATGTCATACTGAGCAACTACATCTTTCCTCTTGCAGTGTCTATTCATTCTTTTCTTCTTTCTACTATCCTTCATAGCAAGTTCATTTCCACCAATCTCTTTACGTTTCCCTTTGGTATCATGAGAGCTTCATTCACCACTTTTAACTGAGTTGCTAGGAATGTCTTGAGGGGTAACTTGAATGGTTGACTGCACCAATTCACACTTCTTTTGTAACTTCTCCATTCTCCTTTCGTATTTCCTTCGTATTTTCATATTCTTGTTCAATAACTTAGTTTTCTCTGTATATTCTTGTTTCCATCATCCTTCCCAACGCTCAGCTAATTTGTTTTGGAACTCTACTTCCTTTCGAAGAATCTCTATTTCCTTATGCATATCAGCCAAATTCATCATCTCACCATTTCACTTAAACTCAAATGATAGCCTACCAGGCAAATCAAAGGATCGAAATAAGTAACTAATTACAGTTCGAAACTTTAGCCATATAACTTTTAAGTTCATTCACTTCCAATCCAACCACGAAAGATTAAACTTAGCTATTCTTAAATGAGATAGACGAGAAAGTGGAACACAAGTAGGGGCAATACCTCAAGATACTATGCCACTTATTCCTATTATGGGGTCTTAACACAAGGGGTACCATTATCACTTATGCACATAACAAAACCCTAAAGCATACTTCATACATCAAAAGTTCCACACCCTACCTCAACCTTTTGCATACAAGTATGGAACCCAAAATCTTTTTTATCAAAATCTCCATACATAATTCCAAAACTCTCAATCTCGACACGATAATAATCAAAGCCAAGTCCATAATTGACATCGAAGGATAGGTATCAAGGAAGTATAGGCAAGGGTAGTTCATCAAGAACCGAACTACGGATATCTTATATCACAAGAGGGGTAGAAATACCTATGTAGTTATAGTTAAACTGCCTAAAAATTAAGTAAACACCTATCAAGTCCTCACGTTCATAGAAGAAGGGAAACAGGTCTTCAGTGCTAACTTCTCAACATACATGACAATCTAGCCATCGTCTATAGAAACCCTAGCCAGACATTTACTAGATTAGTCCATGATAGCACTCTTCGATCGGTCCAATTCCTAGGTCAAATATTAGAATCTTCCGCGCCTTGACCTTTGCCATCAAAACTTACCTCAAGTGTAATAAGCATAATGGAACTCCTAAACAAAACTTACCTCAAGAGATGTTAAATAAGCATGATGGAACTCCTAAACAAGCAAACTACATCACAAATTCACCATTTGAAAATTCTCAAAAAATTCAAGAAATGCTCAAATGCTAAAATTAAAATTACCAAGTTATGTTTAAGAAACTTTCCTCAAATTGGTAGAGTGATGTATGGTGATGGAATGATGCAAAATCTCTAATAACAAATTTCACCCAAATTAATCCCCAACTGATTGAACTTCAAAATTAAAAACCCTAGTCTCAAGAGATTCAATCCAAAAGTTAAAGTGTTTTTGTATGATTTTAACCAGTGAAAATTGTTCTAAGGGATATTTAAGATGTTTACATGGTGATTTAAAGCATGAAAAATAGGTGAAAACGGAGTTTCGGTGAAGTGTGATGTGTGTAGGAGCGAGTTCTTGAAGCAGAGGAAGAACGAAAATTCAAAAAGCTTTTTAAAGAGAAACCTTCCGAATTGCGACCCAGATCTGCAATGTATACCTTGCGGATCCCTGAGGTTTGTGTGACGTCCCCACTTCTCCCAAGGGCGAATCCAAGGGTATCCGCGGGACGCCTGCCCAACTCTCGCCAGGACTCAAGACAATTCAAGTCAAACTTAACAATGCATCCCAAATGATACAAGCCTAAAATGAAGAAAAGTCGCTTCCTTAACTGAATATCCAAATTTTACATCACGTTCTCAAAAGATACATCAAGTCCCAAAATACAACCATTAAAAGTCGACTAAACATTTACAATCTAGATTCCAATCAAAAGTATATCCTAGTCGGCTTTTCCCAAAATCTTCCAATCCAACCTGTTAAGGAAAACAAACTAATGGGATGAGCCAATACTCAGTGAGGCCAAGAAACACACATGCAGGCACGTAATCCAAGTAGCAATCACAATTTAGCAAGTAAAACAATAGTATTCAAGTAATTAACAATTCAAGTGAGAAAAGTAAACAGAAAAAATTCAAGGATATGGGAGCCCTCAGGAGCTAAGTTCCACTTGCTTTGCCACCGTTCGATCAATTACCTCCCCGCGATGACACTCCGTCAACCGGGTCGGTATTTAGTCCGTAGAAACTTCACTTACTCGTTCCCCGTTCACCATTACATACCCCAGCACCGGGCCCGCTCTTCTTTTTATAAGGCGATACTACTCGAGTATGCCAAGCGAGATCTCTCCAATAGATCACGCTTATACACTTTTTCCCACGGCTTACCAAGGTTCCTGACCAAACCCATGCCGGCTCGAGTCCAAGGTCAGCCAATGAGATTTGGGCGCCCCCATTATTATCACTGAGAGTCGAGGAGATTCACTCCAATCGACTTATGCAATCATAGCATAAATAATCACTGAAACACTTCACTTAAATATTCACTTCAAGTAATTCACTTTAAGTAATTCAAATACACTTCACTTAAATGAGAACGAGTGCGATAAAGTACACACTCGACTCGGCATTTTCAAAATACCAAATCACTAATACAATTAAGCACGTAACACTTATTCACACACTTGAGACTCACCAATCAAAAACAAGGAAGTAGTGCCCAATTGAGGATTTAAGCATCCACTGTGAGGTCCTCTTGAAGGTCCCCTTGAGTGCCTGAGCAAATAACAATTTACAATCACGCACTATTACTTTTAAATCCCTTATTAACAAGGGAGATTGTACACTCGTACAATCCAAAAAAATGTCGTGGAATAGAGCTTTACTTGCTCAAAATCTAAGGTTCAAAAGTGGTGTTTAATAACGCAAGGAAAAACTGTTTTCCCTCAAGAAATCAAGTCTAAAACGGTCATTCAATATCGAAGGGTAGTGAAGAGTTTCTAAAACTCAATTCCCTTCAAGTTCAAAAATTTCAGTTTTAAGGAGTAATCTTTGAAAAATCATATCTTACACTCTGTAGATCCGAAATTGGAAAACTTGGCACCGTTGCAAACTAGTCTCAAAGTACTAAAAGTTCCTAGAAGACACTTTCTAAGATTCAAAATGGAAGACACTCAAATTACAGCTTAAAGTGGCTGCTATAGGCTCACAAGACAGTTTTAGTCTTGTTTTTCGGTAAACTTTGAAAATTCGGCAAAATTCACAGAATGTGAAATAGCCTCTGAAATTCATACTACAATGAGAGTTCTAAACAAAGTTTCAAACACAGCAAACATAGCTAAATTTGGGGTTTTGAGTGCCAAAATATAGCAGCTCAAAGTTGGCCCAAAAGGAAGACTATTGGTAAATTTTCCAGATTTTGAAGACAAATTTGGCCTATCATTTGTATCTCAAAACAGTCTTAGAATGACACATAAATTGGTACAATAAAACTTCCATATGAGGACTATTCCTCTACCAAATTTCATTTGAAAATTCACACAGGAAGGTAGTTAACAAAACTACCAAAATTCAAGAAAGTTCCAAGGCAAATCTGCCTTCTCGCTTTCTTTTTCTTTTTCAAACACTTGGTCCAATGAAATCAACTCAAATCTGACTCATTTGTGAAACAAGGGTCTAAGAAACATCCAATATACATTTGGTAGGTGATTGACCTTAGAATTTTCAAAACAACAAGTCCCAAGTCAAGCTAGGCCATTCGGCTAGCCAAAATTAGGGTTTTCCAGATTTGGTACAGTTTGGGAATTGGACTATATTTCACTCAATTGGACATAGTTGGTGGCGTTGGAAACTACATTCAAAAGGCTTCAATTCATCAGAAGGATTCGTTTTGAAAATCAGTTTGAAAATAAGAGAAAATGGAGCCACAATTTGCAGCTTCTACAATTTTATCGGTTGCACTGGCAGAACAGAGCAGTCGACTTTGATTAGTCACTACAGATGACTCACTTAGAATTAAAAGGTACATGATACACCGTTAGAAAACTACGGATGTCTAGTTTCAAATACCACAAATGGCACTTGATTTTGACGTCGGAGAAGAGAGTTATGATCGTTCAAAGTTTACTTCCAGAGGGCCCCTGTTATACGATTTTCCAGTTTTGTTCTTGCTCAAAACTCAACTTTTTCTCAACCAAATCAAGTGATTTTTGGTGGAAAATTTCCACACATTCTACACAACATATCTACATCAGATTCAAGGTCATTTGGTCACCAAAAATTCGAATCAAAGGCTCGGCAAAAGCAGAGCAGAATTGGTCAGCTACCAACCGAAATTTTCCTCAACTTTCCTTTCAATTCTCTACCCATAACTAACTTAAACAACGCTAAAACAACTCAAACCAACCACTATATCATCATATCAGTCCAATACATCCATTGTGGGATTTCATAGAGCCCACTCCAATCATTTACAACCAAATAACAACACCCACAATGAAGCTACAAGCTTCATGGCCAATATCAAACCCACTAAAGCTAAAGATATAAGATTGGATGGTTTGGATAATTACCTCCTTGCTTTGACGATAAATCAGAAATTTTTGCACCTCCAAGGCCCAAGAAAATCGTGAGAAAGATGCTTCCTTCCTAGTCCAAGTGAATCTCCAAGTTGCTAGAAGTTGGATGGTGTTTTTGGGTGCAAGATTGGAGCAAAAATGGTGCAAGATGAAGTTGGGTTTTCTCCTTCTTCTTCCTTGAGAGTGGCCCTCTATGGAGTGAAGAGAGAGGGAGTGAAATGAGTTGTGAGTCTTCTTGAGGAAGATTGGACGGAAAATAAAGTGAAAGCTATTCAAGGTCAACTAGGAATATTGTTTCCCGCGCGCGTTTCGTGTCCGTTTTCTCTCGGGTTTGTTTCACTTGTGCACTAAACCTTTAATGCACTTCCTTTAACACTATTATTATTTACTCTTAGTAGTCCAAAATAAATTTCTAAAGTCCTTCAATTAGTCGCGCGCGTGAAAATGCGAACTTCCGACTCGCGCGCGATAAAGCGCAATTTCTAAGAAATTCTTGTAACGATGATATAACTAACTAATAATAGTGTAATTAATCATAAAAATATCTATTTTAAGACTAACGTATGAGTTCTCAAATCTCCAAGGTCACTGTACTCTCAAATCGACGATTGTCTCCAAACGCGTATTCACTAAATCTCGCTAAACGAGCTTCCGAAAATTAAATTTATTAATGGGACATTTTAAAAATATATGTAAGTCAGAGTTCCATGTAAATGGTTCTAAAAGGGTTGAAATAAATTATTCGAAAAAAAACGGGTGAATAAATATTCAAATAGGCCAGTAATATGAGATTAAAATAAGTAAATTTTTAGGTCCTCACAGTTTGTACTATATTTCTGCACTTTAGTCATTTTTTGTGCAATTCTCTCATTTTTTGAAATACAATTCATATCACTTTTTAACAAATTTTAACACTTCAAACAAGCTTAAAATGATCCAAACATAATACCTAATCCTATTTCATGAATCATAAACAAGTAAAATGCAAATTGAGGGGTTGACTTCTTCATTTTTCTTGTTCCTCGCTGTGAGGACTGACGAGCGCGGGGTATACATATACAATTAGCTCATCCACAATCAAGTTTTACACTTATATCATCCTATATACCCCACACACGATTTGTCGCAAGTATACGAGTCGAGAGCGAGTATAGCGTATTAAGGGTCGATCCCACAGGGAAGAGTGACAATTACCGGTGTTTTTCGAACTCCTTTATTAGCTAGACTACCATAAACATAAAATTAATGAAAATAACACTAGAAGGCTCCTAGAGATATGGAATTCCTTACTACTCTTGCAATAAAATCACCGGTTAAGTGAATGCTATTATTTTGGCTAGTTATGGCGTAATTTCCTAATGTATGTGAAACCTAGGGGTGGGCAAAATTATCCGCTAACCCAAAAACTCGTCATATCCGATCCGAAAATTAGGATATCCAATTTTTATTATTTGATCGGATCAAAAGAGGGTCGGGTATCCGCTAAGATGTGGGGCGGGTTAGGGTTACATAATTAAAATCCGCGGGTACCTGATCCGCCCCGCATATATATTTTTTATTTTTATTTTGATACACATATTATAAAATAATAAGTTAGAACTAAATAAGTAATTTTATTGAACAAATTGCATTACAAATATGAGAGACTATAGTTTATTTACAAGATTCATTTGTGGAGGCCATGATCTTATATTTTATAGAAAAATTTTAATTAATGTGGAACATATATATTAAAAATTGTGCTACTTATTTCAAACTTTTATTGATTTCGAATTCTTTTAATTTTTTTCCTTTTTCTTATATTCTCTTCACATGCTTGTTTCTTTGTGGGAAACCTTTTTTAGAAAAAAAAATTATTAAATTTTAGATGAATGTGTAAAATATAAAATTAAATTGGTATAAATCATTTTTTTAAAAAAATTAAATGATGAATGGGGCGGGGCGGGTACCCGCTGGTCGGACCCTATCTCAGCGGGTACCGTATAATTGGGTACCCGCTGATATGGGGGTGGGTAAGGGTTAGAAAATGGCTGACCCGCAAGGTACGGGTCGAGTCAGCCAATTGGTGAATGGGCTGGTACCCAACCCGCGCCCACTCCTAGTGACATCTACTCTCATAGTGAATCAACTATACTTGTAGCTAAACCACACCTACTCTCGTGGTTATGAAATTAACTACAAGGTTATTTCTTCTATGAAATTACATGGACAAGTCACTATAGCCACATAGGTGCACTTCTACTCTAGTGAGTGTACTCCCTAGATTTATCACTTCCTTGAACTAGTATTAAATTCCAATTCTCATTGCAAACTTAACACCTTAAGATTATCACAATTAATGGCCGGTTAATCATGATTAGAAAGCAAAAAGTGATAAATAACTTGTTCAAAATAATATCATCAAATAACCAAGTAAACATCACTAACAAGATATAACAAGTTCATCCATACTCTAAGCATAAACTTTAACTAAACATGAAGAAAAACAAATCCAAACTTGTATTATAACTAAACATGAAATCAAATACAAAAGAGAAAGTGAAAGGAGAGAAGTCACCCTTTTCACATGAGTTTCAAACTCTCCATCTTTACTCCTCAATCTTCATCCAAATCTAACTACAAATACAAGATAGATAAACTACACTAACTACACTATACTACCCAATGAATTAAGGAAACTCTAGTGAAAGCTACATTTTTGGTGAGTTTCTCTAGCCTTTCAAAGTTGTGAAAATGTTCTCCAAGGCCTATATTTATAGAGGAATTCAAGAGCCAAACGAATTGTTTCTAGTTGTCATTTTTGACTCTTGAAACTCTCCAAGATTACTTCTCAAAGTTTCCATACTCATCTGATCATTTCCAGTCGGAATCTTCGCAGAAAAAGTGGCCAAAAAGGTTGTGTGAAAAGAGCACAAGTTGTAGAGTAAGTTGCAGCCGAAATCCACTAAAACGCGGGTATAAAACGCGGCATGTGCATGCGTTTTGACCCCGTTTTATTCTTTGCAGGTTTGCCCTTTTCTGGGCAGAATTCATCCTTACTCTGTTTTTGGTCCAACTTCAACGGATAGTTTCTTGATGTTAGAGGCTGAACTAGCCCTTGTGTAAAACATGAAAGTTGTAGATCTTTGAGTTAGCTTTCCAATGCATCACGAATCATCCACTTTGGAGCTCTGTGGAATGCGAAATAACAAATATACCCTTGCCTGGTCAGAACCTTGTTTCAGCTTTCGACCATGAACATGCACTTCTGTATTTCAACTTCTTCACAATGAAAACGACTGAACTGGACTTTGATGTCTTCATACCAAATGTAGATCTATCTCTTAGTTTCAAAATAGTTTAAAAATCACCTCAATTTGATCATTGTAGCTCAAGATATTTTCGAAACACTATAAGGTGTCAAAGCTGGAAAACTTTTCTTCTTTTGTTCTTGATTTCATTTCCTCTTTTACACTTCATATTCTCTTTTTATCACTTCAAACCATCATCAATCATCTAATTATCTTCTCAATTCACTCCATTTGATGATTGAATCATTAAACCCACAAAAACATGAAGTTTTTACCCTTAAAATCCATAGAAATGCAATTTTCACGCTTCAAACCACAAAATGCATATTTGCACTAGAATCTTAGTTAATTAGCTATAAAAGTAGTTAAAACACACCAAAACTAACTAATAAAACACACTTAAAACATGTAAAATATACTCTTATCAAATACCTCCACACTTGAACCATTGCTTGCTTTCAAGCAATAAGAAAGACATGCCAACAATGATCCAAAATTTTGAAAATAAACATATATGCACAATCCAAATTCTTTTCCTGAAAACTAGGTAAATAACCATTATGTAATCATTCAATTAAGCTCAAGTACTCATGAAATCAAGCAAAGGAGAGCCAATTATACTCTAATTATGCTAGTTCAACTCAATTTCTCACCTTTACCCAATTTCACAAGCAAGTAATTCGTATGGTCAATAAAAATGTTTCCTAAACTCATGATCATCTTCTGATTCATATTTAAAGAGGGATTTATTTGTATCATATATATAAATATTACTCAAGTTGTAAAAGTGCATTTTTATGCGAAGATCGACATTTTTAGATGAAGATTGCCAGTTACTCAACATTTCACATACTCAAGTTGTCTTGCATACTCTTAATTCAAGCACCGTTTTACGTGAAAGTCGATATTTGTAGATGAAAATTTCCGGTTATTGAGTACAAGAACCATTGGAGTAGAACAACTCTTATTCTCTTTTTTTTCTTTTTCTTTTTTTCCTCGTTTTTTTTAAGTAAGGCCCTCAAAAGCATAATCATGAAAAGAGTATTGCACTTATTGACCATATTTATCACTTAACTTATAAAATCAAATAAAGAGAAGAAATTTCATCAAATATGCAAAATGTAGGCATAATCGTCTCCACTTTACAAGATATACTTTCCTATAAATGTATAAATTATAATCACATAATAGTCATTTCCAAGTTAATTGAGAAAAGAAGTTTTCAAATCACATATATTTATCTCAAAAGTAAAAGGAATTTGAGTGACCGATGGCGTGGAACATGTTACCCCTTGGATAAAATTGAAAATTTTGAAACTTTTTGGGGCAAATTTGCGAATTTGGACAAGATTTTGGAAAATTTTTGACAGAGTTTCACCTTAAAACTGGATGAAACTTCCTGCCAGCAAACCCAAGATTAACAATATTCAAGTGCAGTTTATATTCGAATCAACAAGTCCAAGCAATAAACACAAAATTACTACAAGTACCACACATTTCCTCCTCGACACTTAAAACACACATTGTCTTCAATGTGGAGGGAAAGGAAAACAACAAAAGATAGAAAGAAGTACTCCCCAGTGCAATGGCTGAGATCTAGATCAACCATGAAACACGAACCTTCGCCAAAAGACACAAATATCTACTAACACTATCCAAAAGATCAAAATGTAATAAAAGTGAACGTCACCGACGTAAGAAAGGAAAAGAAAAACTAAAAGAACATAGAAGCAAAGCAAAATGCAACTCAAGGTGCCGGCCCAGTACCTCCCTCACTAGCGGAGCCGTGACCATCACCATTTGCTCCGGGAGGAGGACGGGGCAGAGAAGTGATGTCTAAATGATCCTCCATTCGTCGCATCCTAACATCATAAGAATCTAGGCGAGCATCGGTGCGATCAAGTCGCTCAACGACTTGAGTCTAATGGCAGCCTAGAATATCGAAGAGGTGCTGCCAGTTGGAATGCTGTGGAGGCGGCGGGGGGGCAGAGGTAGACAGCTCGACAGAAGTAGAAGGACCGGCTTCGCCTTGCTCGGTGTGACCAGCTTGTCTTGATCGATCTCTCCTTGGGCGAGGTAAATTGTCCGTTGGAATGCCCATGCCAGTAAGAGTGGCAACACTTAACTCATCCATCGGTCACACCGGAGCTTGCGGGATACCCTCCAAATTGACGCCTTCCCGCTCGAAAATCAATGATAGGAGACGTGGAAACCCCAATCGATAGGAAGTCGCACTTCGACGGGCGGCCGTCCTTATGTTGCTAATTATGATATTCGGCAGTGGAATACGAGCATAAGGAGACTCCCAGTTATGGAACACGTGATCCAAGAAGTAGATATCGCTATGTCGAACCTCTCTTTGACCGCTCTTCTTGGGAATCACATTGTGAGCCATGACATAAATAATGAGGCGGTGTCAATAGTTGAACACTCGTGCAAGAATGGCCTCTTTCCTCGATGAATGAAAAGGTTGGTATTGTAGACCAAACCTTATCATGACATGTGAAGGGTCCCAATGCTTGTTGGGCGAAGTAAATCCCTTCTTCAAATCAATGACTGGGCCTTGATTATTGCACTCCAAAATTCGAGCAATTGTGGCTCTAGTGATGGTCAACCTTCTCCCTCAAACAAAGGATCTAATCTCTTCACCACTATGGCCCTTTTTATTGTCGATATTAGCATAGAACTCTCGGACCAAATCTGGGTATATGTGGTGAGAGAGTGTGAGAATAGGTGCCTAACCTAATAGCTCAAAAGTCTCCGTAATCTGATAGACGTCATCAATGTCCGGAGCTATATGCATCTCGTATATAAACTCCATGTGCTCGCGCTCCTCGAACCAATCTTGATTATCCTTGGAAGTGAATCGTTCGACATCGTAGTTCGGGGGAGGTGGTCGCCTAGATGTCTCTCTTCGCGATCTTCTTTGTTGGGGCACCGGAGATGGTGTCCTCTCAACTTCCTCTTCACTAGAAGATTCACAAATAATAGCTCGTCCTCTTCTTACCATGGTGCCTAAAAATAGAAAAAGCATTAACTCTCATACACCTTTCTAAAATTTATCACACATTCACATTATACAAGAATTAAATCCTATAAAACGCCTAATAGAAGAATCCTTCCATTTATAGTAACTGTAGTCATTTTATAAAATTATCATTCATGTATAAGGATTAAAATTGGCATCGAAATCCACAAATACACATCTCCATATTATAAATAATTAACTAAATATTCAATAATGCCGGTATTATAATATAAGAAACATGTCCTTAAAATTGCCAAAACTTTGCCAAAAATTGCCAAATTCACTAATCGATTAAAATAGGCAACAAATATGTCCCAATTAATGAAATTAGCAATAATCAAGTCTATAGCAATCATTAATTAGCAACAATAATCCACAATTAGCTATAAATGTGATTAAGCAAAAATTATCCCAAAATAAAATCCCAAAATTCATCAAAATTACCCTCTATACACAATGCACATGCCAAAACATCATCAACTAATCATTTTGAATCGTAAACATCCATTAAAAAGGGCCCAATAACAATCCAAGCTAATTTTCCATATTTTGTCCAAATATAGCAATTTATAAATTTAAACAACCAATAATCTGTCAATTTACTACGTTTAAACATGTAAACATGGTTAAACAACCTTAATAAGCATAATGGAGGCCACAAACATCGACAAATATCATCAAAAAATTGAAATTAAAAGATGTTAGAAAGCTCAGGAAATTGGAAAATATCAACTTCTAAAATACGAAAATTTGATGAAGAAACTTACCTCAATCACGTAGAAGGATGTTTGGTGATGCTAATGATGCAAAAAGCCCCATGAAACACCCTCTAATTGACCTTTAATTGATGAATTTTAGAGCCAAGAACCCTAGCCTTCAATCTCCTTAAAACCGAATTTCAGATGTTTTTGTTGGATTTTAATAGGTTAAAAAGGGTTTATGAAGGTTAAACGACGTTGGGTTGATGATTTCTTGCAAAGAAATGGAGTAAAAGAGTGAATTTGTGAAGTGTGTGTAGAAAACGCAGGTGAAGAGAGGAAGAAGAAGAGAAAATATGGCCTGCGTTTTCTATGTGTAAAAGAAGGCGACCGAAAACGCGGGGATGGCTGCATTTTAGGTGTCGCGTTTTCTATTCAGTCCTTGCAGAATCGAAAATACGGGGACAGAAAACACGACTTTGGTTGCGTTCTAAAAGCCACGTTTCCATTTTTTATCTAGGCTATAAACGGGGGGCAAAACGAGAGAGATGTCGCGTTTCATGCCGCGTTTTATAAGAAATGTTTGCTGATCATATAAAACGCGACCAAAAAACACATGGAGTACCCGCGTTTTCATGGGTGCGTTTTGGATTTTTGCACTTTTAGTGCAAAATTTCTGCAAGTTCTCAAAATCGCACTCATGACCCCAATTTTCCAAAACACATCTTAGATCATTCCTTTGTCTAAATAAATAATTCACACATATGTAAAATGATCTAAACATGCATTCTAAACCTCTTTAATGTATCAAAAATCACAATTACTCAATTTGAGGTGTTGAGATCATTGATCAAACTTAACCGTTTTCTCCTCATGTGGTCACCTTTGGTTCTATTTCCAAAACCTACAAATGAAAAACAACAAAACAACTTAAACACTTGATTTAACTCTAAAATCACATAAAATTAACATGAATAACAAAAACATTGGATTGTCTCCCAACAAGCGCTTTTGATTATAGTCGTTGGCTCGACTATTGAACCTCATTTTTTTAAGAAGGCTTTGTTAATGAATTATCCACCATTTTAGGTCATGGTGGATTATTAAAATGTGGCTTAATACCAAAAGCCATATAATGGAAGAAGCTTACCGATCTCAAGTGTTTCATGGATATTACCTTGAATGTACATCACTTGAGTACTTATCAAAGGAAATGCCATGAGGGTTTCTAGGGCAACAATACCTTTAGAACCTATACTTTCAACATACTCCTCAAGAGGGGTTAAAAATGAGTCGTTAAGGCTCACCTCTTGAGGTTCAAGATTAGCTCCAAAGGTACTATCATGTGAAATGGACATTTTCTCATTGACACACAATTGAGATTCATCATTTTCCTCAAAGTGCAATCCATTTTCACATACAACACTCCCACCATTCATGCTAGGATCATTTTGCATATCATTAGGAGAAATAACTTCACACAATGCATGCAATTGCTCTTGTATTCTACCAAAGTGAGAAGTTAATTCATCTAACCTTTCCTCGACCTTATCAAAACGGTCGGAAGTCACGTCACATTAGCTAGCTTTTCTATAACTAATTCCCAAGATGGCTTAGAATCATTAGTTACCCTTTCTATTGCCAACTCCCAGGATGGTTTTGATTCATATTGGACACATTCGGGTTGGTAATCATAAAAATATGAAGAATCACTATATGCACATCGATTATCCAACCATAAGCATAAGAATTACTCCAATTAGCTCCATATTGATCAAAACAAGGATTGTAATGCCCTAATTCATAATAATTATCCACATTGTGTGCTTGCCTACATGTATAAGTAGCATAATAACCTCCACACAAGTCACAAATCATATGATAAGAATTGAAAGCATTAGCATTCCTCTTTTGCTCAATTTCATGCATAATGGTGTCCATTTGAAATTGTAACATTTTAACATCAAGTTTAGCCTTTAAGCACCTCAAACCATTTTCAAATGACATACCTTCAGTAATTTCTTGGTTACCTCTATCAATGGGGCATTGCATGTAATAACCATTGATTGCCGATCTTCCACTTCTCAAGTATTGTCCCCTCATATATTCCACTCTCCTTGAGCCCCTAAACATGCTTTCAAAGTAACTTAAAAACAAGTTTAGTCAAGAAGAATAGATGACTCGACTCATACAAAAAAAACATACAAATAAAGACTCAACAAGACACTAAATACAACTAAGAAGATACTAGACACAACACAAACAAGAAAAACAAGAAAATTTGTCTAAATTAATAAAGTTATTTTTAGCACCGATATTGACAAATCTTCCCCGGCAACGGCGCCAAAAACTTGACCAGCGCGGGAATACATATACAATTAGCTCATCCACAATCATCCAAAATTAACCTGTCTTGAAGAACCGAATCGATCAGGCAGCGGAAGGATCTATCTTGATTAGGTTATGGAACAATAACTACCTTGCTAGACCTAAAGAGAACCCGTCTCTAGAAACCTAGTAGATTGGTTATTGGCTTGAAAAAAACAAGATGATGTGATCATCTTGCCTTGAACACCACACGTATCCAAGCTAAATACTTGATACAGTTCAAGAAGAAACTTAAGTTCCATCAAGGAACTTCATAAAAGGAGACAACTCTCTTTTTATTAATTCATCTTCAACATCATGTATTGAATAGTTAAATAAAGTTGGCTATTTATAACTTTACAAGACTCAAAACCCTAATCTAAATTGGAAACAATACAAGTTTCCTTATTTGACTTGACTTCCAAAGTTGACACAACTTCCTAAACAAATTTGGAAGCAATTAACTACTTTCCTAAAACTCTAATTCAACTAGAATAGGAAACTAACTAGCTCAAATTGGCTTAACTATGGTCAACATGACCTTAGCCTTTATTCCCTAATTCAAACAACTTACTTAACTCTCAAATTAACTCTAATTAACAACTAACATTGCTAAAAACCCAATTAAATAAATGATAACAAGAAATAAGCATGACACGGGGTTGGATCTTCAATGATTCTCGAGCCCGATTGCACCATCAACCATCATTGGAATGTGAAGACTTGTAAAATCAAGGATCATTGATGAGTTTTCGATACCATTAGTGGTTATCTGTGAGCCTAAGATTTCATCATGTGACATTCAAATGATGTGTGCACGTCTCAAAATGGATCGGTGGTTGATCAATAGGGAGGGGTCTATATGGGTGTTCCATCAGACTTGTTTCCGTTGTGTTCCTGTTGGGGAGTCTCCTCAGCACCTTACGCTTGAACTCTCCTCCCCGGTGCTTCCGAGTTCAGTTTACGTTTCCTTCGTCCACGCTAAGTGCACGGAGTAGGAGCGGGCGGCGCTTTGGGTGGCCTTGTTGGGTGACAATCCAGGGAATGCTCCTTGGCTACTGGCAGGGGAATTTAATGTCATAGCTAGTGAAGAGGAGAAGCGAGGTGGTTTGCCGTTCTAGGTTGATGAAGGAGTGGAATTGAGGTCATTTATGCCCATGGCTGGGGTCAGTGATGTGGGATTTTCAAGGCCACGATATACATGGTGCAATAATAGAGGGGATCAAGCTCGAATTTGGAAGTGGCTAGACAGATTGCTTTGCAATCCAGCTACGGCCTTAGTGGGGATGAGCTTGTTGGTTCAGCATCTAGGGAGAGAGCTCTCGGATCATGCCCCTCTCCTTGTATCCGCTTCGACTAGACTGGATAAGAAGCCTAAACCTTTTCATTTTTTAAATGTATGGACAATGAGAGCAGACTTACTGGATGTCACTAGGACAAGTTGGGCAAGCTGTTGTCCTGGGGGCTCGTTACAACGTTTGGCGGCCAAATTGAGGTGCACTAAACATGCTACCCAACGATGGTCGCGTGAGCCGTTTGGTAATATATTCGATGTAGTGAAGCAGGCAGAGATAGCGGTACTGGATGCAGAGGCAGTATTTGATACGGACCCGTCGCAACAGCATTGGTTGGCTCTGCAGGAAGCTCGAGCCGTAATGTGAAATTCACTACTCAAGGAGGAAGCATATTGGAAGCAAAAGGCACAAATCAAGTGGCTCCAAGATGGGGATAATAATTCCAAGTTCTTTCATGCCGTAGTTGCAGAGAGAAGAGCTAAGTCGGTTATACATCGAATTAGGAGCAGCACGGGGGACTGGTTGACAGATGAAGCTCAAATTTCGACGGAGGCGGTAGCCTTCTTTACTTCCTTGTTTTCGGGCGAACCCTACTCGGGGTCATGGAGCATTTTGGATGTGGTCCCCAAAATCATATCACCCGAGCAAAATGCTGACTTGGAGTGCATTTCCTCTATGGAGGAGGTAAAGGAGGTTGTGTTTGCGATGGATGGGGAGAGTGCGGCGGGCCCAGATGGATTCACAGGTAGGTTTTTTACCTTTTCTTGGGAGGTGGTGGGCATCGATGTGTACGAAGCTGTGGTGAGTTTCTTTTGTGGCCACGAGCTGCCGAAAAGTGTTGCTTCGACTTTGATTGTACTGATTCCGAAGGTAACCTCTCCTCAAGATTTTAGTCACTTTCGGCCCATAAGCCTCTGCAACTTTGTCAACAAAGTCATCTCAAAAACCCTGGCGATGCGCTTGGCGAAGGTTCTGCCAAGTATTACTTCCCCTCAGCAGAGTGGCTTTATGAAGGGCATGCAGATTTTTGACAACTTCTTGCTGGCCCAGGAATTGGTATTTGATATTCATCGGAAGAATAGAGATGGAAATGTGGTGCTAAAGCTTGATATGGCCAAAGCCTATGATAAGGTCTCTTGGCCTTACTTGCTACAAGTGTTACGAAGATTTGGGTTTGGAGATGTGTGGATCGATATGATATGGAGGCTTATTTCGAATGTATGGTTCTCAGTTATAGTGAATGGCGCGTCTCAGGGATTTTTTAGATCTAGTCGTGGGTTGAGACAAGGGGACCCGATTTCACCGGTGCTCTTTGTGATCAGTGCAGAAGTCCTTTCTCGTCTACTGAACTCTTTGACTAGCAATCGGGGTTTTACGCCTTTTAGAGTTCCGCGGGGCTACCTGTTAATTACTCACTTAGCTTACGCAGATGATGTCATTATCTTCTCTAGTGGGCTGAAGCGGTCGGTACTGCTGGTTATGAAGACTTTGGACGATTATGTATCGGTGTCGAGCCAAAAGGTGAATCAGCAAAAGAGTTGCATTTTGTCTCATGAAAGGTTTTCGGGGGTCCGCAGATGCTCTATCGCAGAAATAACTGGGTTTCAGGCCAAGCAGTTCCCGGTTAGATACCTGGGGTACCCCTTATTTGTTGGACGGCGGAAAAGGTGTTACTTCTTGGGGATTTGTGAGTCGGTCACGAATAAGGTGCTATCGTGGAAAGGGAGGTTACTTTCGCTTGGTGGTAAATTGGTGCTACTTAAAAGTGTGCTCTCTTCTATGCCGCTTCATTTGTTTGCTGCGTCCACCCCTCCTAAATCGATCTTTTGCACATTGGATAAAATCTTTGCTGATTTTCTATGGAGCTCCTCCGAGGTTGGGCCGCGCTTTCATTGGATAAAATGGGACCAGTTGTGTCAATCATATGATAGGGGGTGCGGGTTTGAGATCCTTAACGTGTGTGTTTGATGCCTTCTCGATGAGACTATGGTGGCGTTTTCGACTGCGGTAGTCTTTGTGGGCTGAGTTTATGCATTGCAAATACTGCCCCAATCTGCATACTTGTTTTACTGATACTTCTCCCGGTGATTCTTGGACTTGGAAGCGAATGGTGGCTATCCAAGGGATGGCTGAGCAGCATATCGGGTTTTGGCTAGGGGTGCTATTAGTTTTTGGCATGATAATTGGTTGGGGACGGGCCCTTTATGTCGGTAAGTGGATAATTTTTAGGAATGTGTAGTCTCAGATTTTGTTGGTCAGGGTGACTGGGACGTTCAGCGGTTGTGCGCGGTGCTGCCTAGCAGATGCGGGGCAGGTTTTGGAAGTTGCGTCGCCTTCTCTGGATCAGGCGGACATCATGGTTTGGGCTCCAAGTATGTCAGGTGATTTCTTATTAGTGTCAGCCTATCAGATTGCTCGAGGAGGTGGCAACAGCTCCTGGCTCTACTCGAGGCTCTGGCTTCAGGGAGTGCCGCTCAAGATTTCTTTCTTCATGTTAAGATTGATAGGTGGTCGACTGCCAGTGATGGACAGGTTGCATAGGCTTGGCAAATTGAGTCTGTCTCGTTGCTTTTGCTGTCTACATCCATGTCCAGAGACTATTGATCATATCTTCTGCACTGGGGAGGTGGCAATGAGCATTTGGGGGTACTTCGAAGAGGTGATTGGTAGGTTTGGATCGTCTTCTACGATACGACATAAGGTGGTTAGCTGGTGGCTGCAGCCTGCTCGGAATCCATATCTCCAGTACTTTCTCCGTCTCCTGCCGTCTTTAATCTGTTGGAATCTGTGGAAGATGCGGAACAAATTTGTGTTTGAAGGGCAACGGTTGCCGGTGCCACACGTGCGTGGAAGTATTTTCACTGACCTCAGGGATATTATGCAATTGCAGTTTAAGGGCACCATCCCCGCTGTACCTGACTGGCCGTGCTTGTTTGGTATGGTGGCTGGTTTGAGAAGAGAGTACATAATCTTGGTGGTTCACTGGAACCGTCCGATGCCTCATGTGGTCAAATTGAACCCGGATGGTTGCGCGAGGGGTAACCCAGGAGAGAGTGGTGGTGGGGGCGTGCTCCGGTGCTCGGAGGGAAGGTTTATCTTGGGGTATTCGTGCTGTTTTGGGGAGACGACCAGCTTGCATGCAGAATTGAAAGCACTTATATTTGGTGTTAGGTTGGCTATCTCTCGTGGGTACGTGAACTTGCACATAGAGTCTGACTCTTTGGGGCTGGTTCAAATCATTCAGGGGACGGTACAGTGTCCATGGAGGTTGTGAAGGGATCTACAGGATTTGCTGAAGGATAGAAGATGCTTTCGAGAGGTGTCTCACTGTTTTCGTGAAGCGAATAAGCTTGCCGATCATCTTGTAAACATTGGCGTGGACTCGAGTAGTACCTCGACATATGAATCTTTCTGCGACCTGCCGAGCTTGGTTAGAGGTGACCTCGTGCTCGATCGGGCGGGTCTTCCAAGCTTTCGAAGGGTTAGAAGTAGCAACCTAGGTTTTTCTGGTTTTGCAGTCTGTGTATGATCCATTCTCCTTTTAATCGAATAAAGTCAGAGTTTGTTTAAACAAAAAAAATCTTAAATACCCCACATACAATTTTTCTCAAGTATACGAGTCGAGAGCGAGTATGCGGTATTAAGGGTCGATCCCATAGGGAAGAGTGACAATTACCGGTGTTTTTTGAACTCCTTTATTTTCTAAACTATCATAAACATAAAATTAATGAAAATAACACTAGAAGGCTCCTAGAAATATGGAATTCCTTACTACTCTTGCAAATAAGATTACCGGTTAAGTGAATGCTATTATCTTGGCTAGTTATGGCGTAATATCCTAATGTATATGAAACCTACTCTTGTAGTGAATCAACTATACTTGTAGCTAAACCAGACCTACTCTCGTGGTTATGAAATTAACTACAAGCTCATTTCTTCTATGAAATTACATGAACAAGTCACTAAAACCACATAGGTGCACTTCTACTCTCGTGAGTGTACTCCCTAGGTTTATCACTTCCTTGAACTAGTGTTAAATTCCAATTCTCATTGCAAACTTAACACCTTAAAATTATCACAATTAATGGCCGGTTAATCATGATTAGAAAAGCAAAAGTGATAAATAACTTGTTCAAAATAATATCATCAAATAACCAAGTAAATATCACTAACAAGATATAGCAAGTTCATCCATACTCTAAGCATAAACTTTAACTAAATATGAAGAAAAATAAATCCAAACTTGTATTATAGCTAAACATGAAATCAAATACAAAAGAGAAAGTGAAAGAAGAGAAGTCACCCTTGTCACATGAGTTTCAAACTCTCCATCTTTACTCCTCAATCTTCATCCAAATCTAACTACAAATACAAGATGGATAAACTACACTAACTACACTATACTACCCAATGAATTAAGGAAACTCTAGTGAAAGCTACATATTTGGTGAATTTCTCTAGCCTTCCAAAGTTGTGAAAATGTCCTCCAAGGCCTATATTTATAGAGGAATTCAAGAGCCAAACGAGTTGTTTCTAGTTGTCATTTTTTACTCTTGAAACTCTTCAAGATTGCTTCTCAAAGTTTCCATGCTCATCTGATCATTTCCAGCCGGAATCTTTGCAGAAAAAGTGGCCAAAAAGGTTGTGTGAAAAGAGCACATGTTGCAGAGTAAGTTGCAGCCAAAATCCACTAAAACACGGGTATAAAATGTGGCCTGTGCCCACGTTTTCACCCCCATTTTACTCTTTGCATGTTTGCCCTTTTCTGGGCAGAATTCATCCTTGCTCTGTTTTTTGTCCAACTTCAACCGGTAGTTTCTCGATGTTAGAGGCTGAACTAGCTCTTGTGTAAAACATGAAAGTTGTAGCTCTTTGAGTTATGCTATGCATCAAGAATCATCCAATTTGGAGCTCTGTGGAATGAGAAATGACCAAAATACCCTTGAATGGTTAGAACCTTGTTTCAGCTTTCGACCATGAACATGCATTTCTGTATTTCAACTTCTTGGCAATGAAAACGACTGAACTGGACTTTGTTGTCTTCATACCAAATGTAGACCTATCTCTTAGTGTGACAGCCTCACTTTCCCCAATGGCGAACCAAAGGGGTCAGCGAACTGCCTGCCCAACTCTTATTGGGGCTCACTACCATCCATAATTCAAAAACTAGAAGCACTTCAAATATTTTCAATATACATTTAAAGTACTCCAAAACATTTATACTTAAAATTAGTTAACCTTCAAGCTTAAATACAACCCAAAAGAACATGTACTACAATCATTGCTATAATACAACTTGAAGTCTCCAAAAGAAAACAACTTAGTACTATTCGTGAGCACTCACGGCGTTGAACCCTGTTAAGGAAAACAAAAGAGTTGAATGAGCTAAACAGCCCAGTGAGTTTCCAAAAGACACAAGCAGTTCTAATAAATCAATTAAATTAAGCATAACGCACATATGGTTCAAGATTTCACATTGGCACATTAAAATGAAACATTTATCATTTTACCAAAATAAACACACATTAAAAAGGATACGGTGTTCCCATGGAACTATTTCGGTCAGCTTCACCTTATAACTCCAATGATTCCCTCGGTTGTCTGGCCATCGCCTTATTCCTCCAGTGATAATGCTCGAGTATATCGAAACGGTGGCCCAGGGTTCCAACCTACCCGACCGAGCCTAGTCCTGACTCGAGCAGGTTAGCAACCAAGGGCAGGACCCTGTTCAGCTAAGAGCTTATATCATGCGCAAGTAATCAAATAAACCGGTAAACGGTAGAAATTTGTTATTTTAGTAGGTCGAGTGAGATAAAATACACGCTCGACTTAAAACGGTGGAAAATTACATATGAGCAATTATAGGAAGCACTTAACACTTAAACACACAAGAAATATGAAGTAAACATGTAGCAAAACTATTCAAGTCACACACACTGTGACGACCCCACCTCCCTCTAGGGCGTACCCCAGGGTTTGGCGGATCGCCTGCCTAACTCTCGCTAGGACTCGTTCACTCTTTTCAAATAAAATAAGGTATATCCTCAAGAATAAGTGAAATAACAGTTCCCAAACTTGGAACGTATACTTACATTCATTTCTATCTCAAACATTCATACAATCCCAAATATAATAAAAGTTGTGAATTCCAGATACATTCAACTCTAACCAAGCACTAGCGCGAGTACAATCGCAAAAGTTCAAAACTAGACTATACTAGCCTGTACCAGTCTCACGCCCTCGCTCGTATCCCCTGTAAGGAAAACAAAACTAAAGGAATGAGCTAAAAGCCCAGTGAGATTCCCAAACAAGTAATCAGGTATAGAAATCAGGGAAACGTTACATTTAACAATTTGCATATTTTGCACAGTAATATCCAGTCATTCAAGAAATAAACACTCAATCATTGGAAGGATACTTGCTCACTTGGAGCCATTCATTCAAGTCATTCATTCATTCATTCGCCAATCATTTTCCTTATCCCTCCGACATTAGAAAACATTTGCAAGTGAAAACTCCTCCAGTGTTCTTGACATTCATTCATTGATTTCATTTCCCGCCACTAGCCAATTCACTGGCCAGTTCTCCACCAACCTTTGTGGTCATACTCGAGTATACCAAAACACTGTCCCAGGGTCACCAGCCGCCCGACTGAGTTCGCTTCTGGCTCGAGTCGACTGGCAACGAAGGGCAAGGGCCCAATTCAGCCAAAAGGCTTACATTCATGCACAAGTAGCATTCAATCATTGAAATCAACTTTGGCTTGGGTCGAGTGCGATAAAGTACACACTCGCCCATCGAAAATCCATTTAGCAATCCTTAGAAAGCATTTAACATTCAAGCAACATTCACAAATAGTCACATAGTCATTTATTGTACAAACACACAATGGAACACTCACCCGTCAAAGCCAAAATAACATCAAAAGTTTTCTTCCGGATTATGCCCTTGATCACCGAAAAACCCTAAGAATAACCATCCATTCCACAACCAAAGCTGAAACTTACACCTTAAAGCTGGAATTTACTATAACCACTACTAAAATCATGAAATCTACCTAAACAAGCCATAACTTTTACTTGTAAACCAATAAGTAGCACAACCATGAACTAATACCAACCTTACCTAGAATTGGAGAAGCACAACAACCCCTAGGAAGCTTGAACCACCAAAACTCTCCACTCCAAGATAGCAATCCACCTTCCTAAGCAACTTCTATGGATTATTTGGTGAATCTATTGGTTAGTTTGCAAGATTGAGCAAGAAATCAAGAACCCAAAGTTGAAGCTTTTCTCTTGCTCTCTCTATGAAGCTCACGGCCTCCCTCTCTCTTTTTCCTCTTAATTTAGCTTTGTTTGTTTTCCTTTCATTTACTAATAACTTAGATATTTAAGCTAAAGTCAAAGATACTTTTTCTCCACCAATCAAAATTGAGCTTAGGAAAATCCTAGTATCTTACATTGCTAATCCTCACACTATGGCCCCAATAACTTTTAATCATTGCAATTAACTCCATAGTTCACCAACTAGTTGTCAAAAATTATCGCACGTACCGCACTAGCGGGTCCCACGTCCAATATACACTAATAATGTCACATGAACTAACTTATAGCGGAAAAATGTCTTCGAACTTAATTCCCTTATAAAATAGCTAGAAAATTAATATAATAGAGGAAAGTATAGAAAATGTATGCACGGAATGAAAATAAGGGCTAGAAAATAAGAAAAATGTCGGGTTCTCACCGTTTTTCCTTAACTCACGCGTACTAGGATTTTTCATTTATAATTCACTAACTTATTAGTATTACTTTTAATCACACACTTTTTCTTATCTAAAACTCACTCTTAACCACCAAATTTAGTACACACTCCTCACCAATTAATTACACTACCAAAATACGCGGAAACCCTAATTTACCCGAACGATGAAAGTGTAGGGGGAAACTCTTAATTCTATGATTTATTGCAACTATGGAGAAGGTAAATGAGTACTAAAGCAATTATAAAGTAATTTATTCAAAATAAAAGGGAATTTTAAGAAAATAAGAAGAATTTTGCGAGTCCTCACACACACATGCAAGGAACACTTACAATTACGTGCGATACGTCTCGGTTCCTGGATAACACCCTTGATTACCCTTGAGTCCTGAGGTAAGAACCAACAAGTTTATATGAAAGTGAAAAACAAAACCTTAGGATTTTAGCACTTAAGAAGTGAAGAAACAAGAGGTTGGTATATAATTCTCAAATGTATACTAAAGAATAAAGTGAGTCGTTATAGCCTTGAATCAAGCCTTTTCAAATTCAAAGTTCAAAAGTAAGAATGGAACCATGAGAAACCAAGTTGTAGGTCAAGAATTAAGCATAATAAAGAACATTAAGGTTTCTCATTTAAATCCAAAAAAAACATCAAGTACAAGGGAAACTGGTATCCTCCATGAAATCTAGTTTAAAATGAACCATCAATCTCAAAAGGAAGTTGAATGTTCTTAAAAGTTCGTTTCTTATGAAATCAGAAAATTTCAGGTTTACGCGACAAAACTTGGAAAATCAGATCTTGAGTTTGGTAAGTCCAAAAATTGGAAACTTTATACTGTTGGAAACTCGATTCAAAGTACTAAAACTTCCCAGAAGACACTTTTTCAAGATTCCAATCAGAAAGCATTCGAATTTCAGCTCAAAGTTGCTGATTCATGGAGAAAGGGCAGAACCAGTTCTTGTTTTTCAGCAATGTTTGGAAATTCGAAAAAATTCATAGAAAGTGAATCAGCCTCTGAAATTTATAACACAATAAGATTTCCAAATCAATTTTCAAACACAACAAGTGGAAATAAATTCGGAGTTTTGAGCAACAAGATATAATAGTTGGAAGTTGACTGGTTTTGGCAACCTGTTTATAAGATTTCCAATTTCCAGCTGAAACACAGTTTTGAAATCAGACCAATCTAACTCTACACAAGTCCAAATTGAGAATGGTTTATGGCGTTAAAAACTAGGTTCAAAATTCTACATTTCATCAGAAGACATAATTTTCAAAATCGTTTCACAAGTGGGACAAAATCGAGCCACAAGATGCAGCTTCCCAGTTTCTCTCGGACAGACAGGCATAACAGGACAGTCTAATTTGCCGATTCGTTATGGTTTACTCAAAATGAACTAGCAGGGGATTCTTATACCGTTTGAAAGCTATGAATGTCTAGTTTTTAATGCCACAAACGGCACTCAATTATGACTTTTGTACAAAGAGTTATGTTCAAGCAAAGAACCCCTGTCCAGCTACCCTGGTAAGCATTTTCCAGATTTCGAACTTTTCCAAAACTCAAGTTTTATACAACCAATCGACATGATTTTTGAAAGACACTTTCTACGTACATAGTACAACATATATCCATCAATTTAACATCCAAATAAGCAACAAAATTTCGAAATAAAAGCAGGACAACCAGAACAGAAATTCGGCCAGCTCACTCTCACGGTTTCTTCCAACTTTCTCTCATCTTTTCAAGCCAAAATCATCTCATTCATCACATAAACAACAACAATCAAGCAATATAGCCTCAAGTTAGCTACCTAAAGGCCTCTTCAAGACATCTAGCTTAGGATTTAAAGGAAGATAAAAGTTCCTCAAGTCCACTAACCTATAATTTTGCTTAGGGTTTCAAACCCATGAGAACTAACCATCAATCTTTGTATAAATGGAAAGATTAAAGAGATGAAGTGATTACCCTTTAAACCCTAGATGAAGACCAGATTTTCCACCAAAATATCACCAAGATACTCCACAAGATGGCTTCTTTCTCCAAGCTGGAGTGAAATCCAAGTGGTTTGTGAGTTGGATGAAGAAAAGTGAGCAAACTTGGAGCCAAAGAATGGAGTTTCTTTCTTCCCTTTTGTTCCTTCAGGTTTTGGCCGAAAATGGAGAGAGAGAGAGGGTTTCTTGGTTTTAAATTTTGTGGAAGAAATGTGTTGAGGAAACTAACTTAAAGTTGTAAGAAAGTCAACTCTTAATAGTGCGAAATAGGGTTTTGTACTACCACTTTCTTTCTTGTTCGATACAGTTAACTGCTAACCCTCCAAGGTAGTTCCTCTAGCACTACAATTACTCATACATACTAGCCTAGTATTAAATTCTCAAATCTCCAATTAGTCGTGCCGTTGCGACTTTCGGGAAACTATCGACGCGCGCGCGATAAATGCTTAATTTAAGAAAAATTCATGGAAAAATAGTAAAATTAAAATAACACTAGGGCAAAATAATTATAAAATAAGCTAAGTTAAGAATAAAAACATGAGTCCTCACATCCTCTCCCCCTTAGAAGAATTTCGTCCTCGAAATTCCTACATGCCATAATCTCAGATAACCCTGGACTTTGTTGTGTGATCATTGCAGGTGTTCTTGCAGGTGCCATTGGTCGGTTTCCTTCTTCATTGACTTGTCGAGGGATAGTTTTATTTTCTTGTTGAATAGTAGTTTCTCGTGGATACCTCTTTGGGCAGTCGTGAACTTTATGGTTGGTGCTCCCACATCCCATACACTTTCGCCCCTTCACCCAGCAGTTTTCTTTGGTATGATTCGTCCTTCCACAATATCCACAGGTCAGACGAGGAGTTGTGACTTGACTTGCCTGCGAAGTTTCCCTTGATTGTATCTGTCCTACTGGAGCTCCTCATGACATAGTTCCTTCTGGTTTCTTTATCATGGGTGGTGAAGGAAGTGGTAGTCTTACTCCATCCATTTCTTTTCTAACTTTAGATGGTGGTCCAATTTCTCTTGGTACTTCAAGGTAGTGACTACTATCAGATACATCTCTTTTCCTCGCTTGAAAGGTTCTCAGTTGGGATTTTGTGCTCTCCACCCTTTGTGCTTTCTCAAGAGCGTCACTAAATGTTTCAATCTGTGCTGCAGCAAGGGCATATTGGATTTCTAAATTTAATTCTTGGATAAACCGTCTTATTCTCTTCCGCTCCGTAGCCACCAATTCTGGATCATATTTAGATAATTTCGTGAATTGTGTTTCATACTCAGCCACACTCAAAGTTTCTTGACGAAGCTTTATAAAATCGTCTTCTCTCTTTTCTTGGACTAATGGAGGAAGGAATTTCTCATTAAACTCTCGTACAAAATTTATCCAAGTTCTTGGAGTTTGATCTCTTTCCCACTTGTTTCTTATAACATTCCACTAGGCTCGAGCTGCTCCTTCAAGTTGAAATACAGCAAAAGTGACTTGTCTTTCTTCTGTGTAGTTCAAGACATCAAATATATCTCTTATTTTTTCTCACCAATTTTCAGCCACTTCTGGGTCAGGTCCTCCAGAAAATTTGGGTGGGAAGAATTTCTGAAACCGCTCCAAAGCTCGATCCTCTCCTATCTCCTGGTTTCCACATTGGTTTCCTTGTCCAACCCCTTGGCCCTGTTGAGCTACTAAGAGCTCTAGTACAGCCGTCATGCGAGTTAAAACTAATGCCACTTGGTCATCTCCTCCCCCAACCCTTGCCTCGGCGTTTTGATCAGTAGCATACTCATTATCTACTCTTTGATTTCGGGGTTGTCTGAGTTGACGTCCCTGTCGTTATTCTCTAGTTTCCATGTTCACAACTAATCTAGATGCACATGCATAAACCCCATACTAAACCATAATTGAACTACACACACATACCAGTAACAACTCTAAAGAAAAATGAAATCACTTGCACAAATAACATTATCACCGTACAAGTCAAACACAAACTAGAGCTCATTAGGTCATAACACAAGTTACAGTCAAGTAAAGTACATACCAAGTCAAGGTCAGTAAACAAAAGTAAAACATGTGATTAACAAAAGTACATACATCTCCTAGGTACAAACTCCTAAGTTCTACTCCCATCGTCCCATTACAAAAGATCAAAAGTAGTGCTTCACTAGATTAATTGGAACTAGATGATTCCCGTTCCCAAACATGGTCAACTTCATTCCCAACACTAAGATTCTCTGGGCCACGATCTTCTCCACCTCTCTCTCTTAATTGTTGTGTCATCCTAGCCAAATGATTATTGGTTTCCTCTAACTGTTCACATAAAATATCAGTTCGTTCTTACTCCTCGAGCACCTTAGTCTCAAGCGCCCGAATTCAGTGATTTGCTCTTTCATTTGCAATGACTAGCCTCTGTCTCTCCTCTGCTATAGCTAGTACCACATGGTCAAGATACAAATGTGTTATCCAATAATCACATCGGCGATCCATCCTACGCCCTGGGACGAACTGCCGAAATGGCTCGCCCGGCCCTGTCTGAAACATAAGAGGTCGAAATTACCTCCTAAGCAGTCCTTGTACACCATTTCTTTCGATTCCTACAATCCCAAGTAAGATTATTAACTTAAATCAACTCTTACTAGGCATCGTGTCATTTAACAGTCCAACGAGTCCCACAGTCCGGCTTCCTAAACTTCAAGCCTAGGATACACTACAGAGATCTAAAACCTAAACTCTGATACCACCTGTGACAGCCCCACTTTTCCTAAAGGCAAACCAGAGGGGTCAGCGAACTGTCTGCCCAACTCTCGCCGGGGCTCACTACCATCCATAATTCAAAAACTAGAAACACTTCAAATATTTTCAATATACATTTAAAGTACTCCAAAACATTTATACTTAAAATTAGTTAACCTTCAAGCTTAGATACAACCCAAAAGAATATGTAGTACAGTCATTGCTATAATACAACTTGAAATCTCCAAAAGAAAACAACTTAGTACTATTCGTGAGCACTTCTCGGCCTTAAACCCTGTTAAGGAAAACAAAAGAGTGGAATGAGCTAAACAACCCAGTGAGTTTCAAAACACACAAGCAGTTCTAATAAATCAAGTAAATTAAGCATAACGCACATATGGTTCAAGGTTTCACATTGGCACATTAAAATGAGACATTTATCATTTTACAGAAATAAACACACATTAAAAAGGATACGGTGTTCCCGTGGAACTATTTCGGTCAGTTTCACCTTATAACTCCAATGATTCCCTCGGTTTGTCTGGCCATCGCCTTATTCCTCCAAGTGATAATACTCGAGTATACCGAAATGGTGGCCCAGGGTTCCAACCTACCCGACCGAGCCCAGTCCTAGCTCGAGCAGGTTAACAACCAAGGGCAGGGCCCAGTTCAGCTAAGAGCTTACAACATGCGCAAGTAATCAAATAAACCGGTAAACGGTAGAAATTCACGATTAAACGGTAGAAATTTGTTATTTTAGTAGGTCGAGTGAGATAAAGTACACGCTCGCCTTAAAAGAGTGGAAAATTACATAGGAGCAATTACAGGAAGCACTTAACACTTAAACACACAAGAAATATGAAGTAAACATGTAGCAAAACTATTCAAGTCACACACACATGCAAGGAACACTCACAGTTACGTGCGATATGTCTCGGTTCCTGGATAACACCCTTGATTACCCTCGAGTCCTGAGATAAGAACCAACAAGTTTATATGAAAGTGAAAAACAAAACCTTAGGGTTTTAGCACTTAAGAAGTGAAGAAACAAGAGGTTGGTATATAATTCTCAAATGTATACTAAAGAATAAAGCGAGTCGTTATAGCCTTGAATCAAGCCTTTTCAAATTCAAAGTTCAAAAGTAAGAATGGAACCATGAGAAATCAAGTTCTAGGTCAAGAATTAAGCATAATAAAGAACATTAAGTTTTCTCATTTAAATCCAAGAAAACATCAAGTACAAGGGAAACTGGTATCCTCCATGAAATCGAGTTTAAAATGAACCATCAATCTCAAAGGAAGTTGAATGTTCTTAAAAGTTCGTTTCTTAAGAAATCAGAAAATTTCAGCTTTACGCGACAAAACTTGGAAAATCAGATCTTGAGTTTGGTAAGTCCAAAAATTGGAAACTTTATACTGTTGGAAACTGGATTCAAAGTACTAAAACTTCCCAGAAGACACTTTTTCCAAGATTTCAACCAGAAAGCATTCGAATTTCAGCTCAAAGTTGCTGATTCAAGGAGACAGGGCAGAACCAGTTCTTGTTTTTCAGCAATGTTTGGAAATTCGGAAAAATTCATAGAAAGTGAATCAGCCTCTGAAATTTATAACACAATAAGAGTTCCAAATCAATTTTCAAAACACAACAAGCAGACCTAAATTCAGAGTTTTGAGTAACAAGATATAGTTGATAGTTGGAAGTTGATTGGTTTTGGCAACCTGTTTATAAGATTTCTAGTTTCCAGCTGAAACACAGTTTTGAAATCAGACCGATCTAACTCTACACAAGTCCAAATTGAGAATGGTTTATGGAGTTAAAAACTAGGTTCCCAATGCTACATTTCATCAGAAGACATTGTTCTCAAAATCGTTTCACAAGTGGGACAAAATTCGAGCCACAAGATGCAGCTTCCCAGTTTCTGTCGGACAGACAGGCATAACAGGACAGTCTACTTTGCCGATTCGCTACAGTTTACTCAAAACGAACTAGCAGGGGATTCTTATACCGTTTGAAAGCTCTGAATGTCTAGTTTTGAATTCCATAAATGGTACTCAATTTCGACCTTTGTACAAAGAGTTATGTTCAAACAAAGAACCCCTGTCCAGCTACCCTGGTAAGCATTCCAAATTTCGAACTTTTCGAAGACTCAAATTTTATACAACCAATCGACATGATTTTTGAAAGACACTTTCTACAAACATAGTACAACATATATACAGTAATTTAACAGCCAAATAAGCAACAAGATTTTGAATTAAAAGCAGGACAACCAGAACAGAAATTCGGCCAGCTCACTCTCACGGTTTCTTCCAACTCTCTCTCATCTTTTCAAGCCAAAATCATGTCATTCATCACATAAACAACAACAATCAAGCACTATAGCCTCAAGTCAGCTACCTAAAGACCTCCTCAAGACATCTAGCTTAGGATTTAAAGCAAGATAAAAGTTCCTCAAGTCCACTAACCTAGAATCTTACTTAGGGTTTCAAACCCATGAGAACTAACCATCAATCTTTGTATAAATGGAAAGATTAAATAGATGAAGTGATTACCCTTTAAACCCTAGATGAAGACCAGATTTTCCACCAAAATATCACCAAGATACTCCACAAGATGGCTTCTTTCTCCAAGCTAGAGTGAAATCCAAGTGGTTTGTGAGTTGGATGAAGAAAAGTGAGCAAACTTGGAGCCAAAGAATGGAGTTTCTTTCTTCCCTTTTCTTCCTTGAGGTTTTGGCCGAAAATGGAGAGTGAGAGAGAGGGTTTCTTGGTTTTAAATTTTGTGGAAGAAACGTGTTGAGGAAGCTAACTTAAAGTTGTAAGAAAGTCAACTCTTAATAGTGCGAAATAGGGTTTTGTACTACCACTTTCTTTATTGTTCGATACACTTAACTACTAACCCTCCAAGGTAGTTCCTCTAACACTACAATTACTCATACATACTAGCCTAGTATTAAATCTCAAATCTCCAATTAGTCGTGCTGGTGCGACTTTCGAGAAACTATCGACGCGCGCGCGATAAAGGCTTAATTTAAGAAAAATTCATGCAAAAATAGTAAAATTAAATAACACTAGGGCAAAATAATTATAAATAAGCTAAGTTAAGAATAAAAACATGAGTCCTCACACTTAGCTTCAAAATGGTTCAAGAATCACCTCAATCCGATCATTGTAGCTCAAGATATTGTCGAAACACTATAAGGTGTCAAAGTTGGAAAACTTTTCTTCTTTTGTTCTTTATTGCATTTCCTCTTTTACACTTCATATTCTCTTTTTCTCACTTCAAACCATCATCAATCATCCAATTATCTTCTCAATTCACTCCATTTGATGATTGAATCATTAAACCTATAAAAACTTGAAGTTTTTACCCTTAAAATCCATAGAAATGCAATTTTCACACTTCAAAACCACAAAATGCATATTTTCACTAGAATGTGATCTTGATTGTTAGTGACTTTGCCATGAAAATATGGTTGAAATTGGAGAGTTAATTTGAGGAATTTGGTTGGACAAGTTGGTGAACTTTGGCTTGGATGATTGTTTGAGAGAGGGAGAGCTATTTTGACTTACTCTTGCACCTCTTGTTACCCTTGTCCGAGTCACTTGCCAAAACCATGATCCGTACATGCATGTCAAAGTTGAGCTATAATAAGTGTAGTCCATAACTTAGTTTCAAGCTTTACATATATGTGTAATTATGATAGCTTTTCTTGTCAAGAACATATGCTATATGTCTCATGTTATGGTAACCATGATTTCTTCTGTTTTTGTCATGAAAGTAAGGGGAAAACTTGGAAGTTTAGAAGGAGGAATAGAGGGTTAAGTGTTACTATGTTGTGCTTGGTTGGCCAGATGAGCGTGGGCTAGAATGTTAGCTTTATTGCTGGAATTTGTATGATGATTTTGACATACTTTTGTCTAAGATACTTGCCAAGACTTTGATTTTAACATGTGAGTGAGTGTTGAGCCAAAACAAGAGGTTTAAGCAAAAGGAAATGAGTTTCTCCAAATCATTTTCTAGTCGGACATTTCGAACTTTTTACTTCGAAAGTCTTGTCCCGTTTTCTTTACAAGTCTTGACTATAATCGACATGTTCTTGCATCGTATCATGCTTACAATATTGATCCATCATGCATGAGGTTTCTCCCCTAGATTTGAACAAGAAAACTGTGCACTTTTGAAAGCTATATGGGGATTAAACTTGCAAATTACTTTATTGGCTAAGTGAAGCTTCGTAATTCATAGGTTGTATTTATATTGGCACAATGGATAGACTCTTGATAGCTTATTTGACCACATGACTTGAGAGGACAAACCAAGGTTTGAAGTAGAAAGATTGAGAATCAGTGGTGAGTGTTCCAACTGCATGTTCCATGCTACTTGTTGTTAAAATTGCTAGGCACTTGATTTGTTATTTCTTAGGCGAGTATGTACTTTATCGCACTTGACCTAACTCAACTAAACTTTTGATATCTTGTTCATGCATGTACAAGAAATTTGATTTACAAGTGACCTGTATCTTGACTTGAAATACTTGATCTTGCGTGCGGACTTGCATGTACATATACATGATTGTAGACCGGCTGTATATCTTCTTATAGCGGTTGAACTGGGCCCTGGGACCCTTATCCGAGACGTCGGGTAAGTGGAAACTTGGGTTACTCATGTGTATGCGTGAATGTAGGTCGGTAACGGTTGAACTGAGCCCTCGTTGGACCTCTTGCTTGAGACCAACCTTAGAGTGTTTTGGGTAAGTTGGGCAACCTTGGGTAAAGGATGAAGTTCCTAACCTGTTTACTTGTGACTTGAATTCATGACTTGAACTCGTGACATGCTTGAATACGGAGTGTTAGGTGATAGCTAACGTCTCCAATCATTACCTGCATGAGCGTTGGATGACAGCCAATGACTCCACTCTTGAATACTTAGGGCTTTAAGCCCAGATCATGAATACTTGAATACTTGGGGCTGTAAGCCCAACCCATGATTAGTTGGTTGAATCAAACCGGCAAGGACTTGGTCGAGGAGATTGACAAACCCTGCGTACTTGATTGGCGTTCGGGCCCAGTAGGGGGATGATTGGTGGACGGAGATGGACATCTTTTTAGTGGTGATCTACGGACATTATAATTCTATGGTTGACGGAGAGTCAACGGACCCTGGACAAGCTGCTGTGATACCTGCTCCTGAGAGCAGACTATATCCTTTGATAGGAATGTGATCTTTACTGTACATTATTGCATGATCTATCTGGTTACCTCTTTTGCTATACATTATATCATGTGTGAGGACCGAATTTTTCTTACTTTAATTCTATTTTACTGGCTTATTTAATTATTTATTCACCCGTTTTCTCCGAATAATTTATTTCAACCATTTTGAATCCGTTTGCATGGAACAATGTCTCACTTATATTTTTAAAACGTCCCGTTAGCAAAATTAATTTTCTGCGACTCGTTTGGTAAGGAATAGCAAATACATATTTTTCGAGGCAATATTCGATCCGAGAGTGCAATAATCTTGGAGAATTAAGAATGATTAATAGTAGACTAAGAAAAGTTAATTGAGGGATTAAATGTGAGTGAGTTAAAAATTAAGCTTTTATCACGTTCGTGTCGAAAGTTTTTCGTAACTCGTGCCGGTCCGATTAATTGGTGAATTGAGGAATTTGTATTAGAATCGTAAGTATGAGTAATTACAGTATTAAAGGAATTACATTGGAGGATGAGTCAATGAGTGTATCAAACCCGAGAGAAAGTGGTGGTACGAAAGACTAGCGCGACACTATTTCGCACATATTGAGAGTTGACTTTGGTGGACTCTTTATAGCTATCTTTTTCATTCTTTCCCTCCAAGCAATTAAACCACAAAACCCTCACTCTCTCTCTCCTTCATTCGGGCGACCAAGAAGAAAGAAAAGGGAAGAGAAAGGCTTCAATTCTTGCTCCAATCTTGCTTGATTCACTCCATCCAACTCACAATTCCTTGGGTTTTTGCTCCAACTAGAAGAAAGGTGAAAGCCTGAGGTGTTGCTTGGTGATTTTTGGTGGAAAAATCTGGTCTTCATTTAGGGTTTAAAGGGTAATCACTTCATCTCTTTAATCTTTCTATTTCTCCAAAGTTTAGCGGTTGGTTTTCATGGGTTTGAAACCCTAATCGCGTTTATAGACTAGCGGACTTGAGGAACTTTATTTCGCGCTTTTAATCCTAAGTTAGCTGTCTTGATGAGGCCTTTAGGTAGCTAACTTGATGCTTTAATGTTTGATTGTGGTTTTTTATGTGATATATAGTTTGATTATGGTTAGAAAGTGGAGAGAAAGTTTGAAAATTTGGGAAAGTCAAGCTGGCCAAAATTCTGTTCATGTTATTCTGTTTTCATTTTGAAATTTTGATGCTTGGTTGGCTGTTAAATTGATGGATATATGTTGTATTATATGTATAGAAAGTGCCTTTCAAAAATCGTGTCGAATGGTTGCACAAAACTTGAGTTTTGGGAAACGTTTCAAATCTGGAAATTGCTAGCAGGGTAACTGGACAGTGGTCCTTTACTTGAACATAACTTTTTTTACAAATGTCAAAATTGAGTTCCATTTACGGAATTCAAAACTAGACATTCAGATCTTTCCAACGGTATAAAAATCCCCTGCTAGTTCATTTTGAGTAAACCGTAGCGAATCGGCAAAGTAGACTGTCCTGTTATGCCCGTCTGTCCGAATGAAACTGGGAAGCTGCATCTTGTGGCTTGCTTTTGTCCCACTTGTGAAACGATTTTTAAAACGATGCCTTCTGATGAATTGTATAATTTTGAACCTAGTTTTCAACGCCATAAATGATTCTCAATTTGGACTTGTGTAGAGTCTGATTTGGTCTGATTTCCAAACTATATCAAAGCTGATAACTGGAAAAGTTTCCCTTTCCTGCTGACCGAATGGTCAATTTTGTTTTGGAGTGTTTTATTTTCGAAAATTTTAGTGTCATTTACCCATAAATTGCTCATTAAATGTTTTGGAATCTTGGTTTTCAAAAATGGAGCGAATTGGGGCTGATTTCGTTGGACAAAACTTTTGAAAAAAAAAAGAGAGATAGGGTTGGCAGATTAGCTTGGAGAAATTTCACAAACTTTTGGCGTTTCGTTAACTGCCTTCCCGTGTGCATTTTTGCCTAAATTTTGAAGGAGAGGTTGTCCACATACAGAAGTTTAAGTGTACCAGATTTGGTGTAATTTCAATATCATTTCGAGGCCCAAATAATGGCCCCAAGATTGCTCTTCAAATATGGAAATCCACTGATCAGGTTGCAAAAATCATCCGACTTCAACCTGTTATATCTTGTTGCTCAAAACTCCAAATTTAGTTCCGCTTGTTGTGTTTGAAACTTGGTTTGGAACTATTGTTGTGTTATAAATTTCAGAGTCTGATTCACTTTATGTGAATTTTGCCGAATTTCCAAACATCACTGAAAACCAAGACTGGTTCTGTCTTGTCTTCTTGAATCTGCAACTTTGAGTTGAAATTTGAATGCTTTCTGTTTGGAATCTTGGAAAAGTGTCTTTTGGGAATTTTTAGTACTTTTAATCTAGTTTCAATTGGTATAAATATCTCCATTTTTGGACGTACCAAACTCAAGATTTCATTTTTCAAGTATTGTCGCGTCAAGCGGAAATTTTCTGATTTCATAGGAAATGAGTTTTTGAGAACTTTTCATTTCCTTTCGATATTGATAGACTGTTTTTAAACTTGATTTCATGGATGATTCAAGTCTCACTTGAAACTTTAAATTCTCATTTTTGAATCTCGATTTTTGAGAGACTAAAGTTCTCTTTTAAGACATTGTCCCATGTCTAAGCAAATGTACTTTCTTCCTCGAATAATAAGTGGTTGTGAGTATATGTGAGTGATGGTTGGTCACTATTTCTTCAGGCGCTCAAGAGGATATTGAAGGAAACCTCGGAGCAGACCACTAAAGACTTTATTTGCTCACTTACTTTTGAATTGGTGAGTGTCAAGTGCATGAATTGTAGCTATATGCTGAATTGTTCCTTATTAATTGAGTATTTTGAAATTGTCGAGACGAGCGTGTACTTTATCGCACTCGTTCTCTTTTAAGTGAATTTATAATTGAATTGTGTGAAGTGAAAATTATATTTGTGTTGAATCGATATCGATTGGAGTGAATCTCATCGACTTATAATTATATTTGTGTTGAATCGATGTCGATTGAAGTGAATCTCATTGACTTATAATTATATTTGTGTTGAATCGATGTCGATTGGAGTGAATCTCATCGACTTATACTTATAATAGTGGGGGACGCCCAAACTCATAGGCTAACCTTGTGACTCGAGCCGGCATGGGCCTTGGTCGAGAAGTTTGGTGAACCATGGGATAGATTTTAAAGCATGATCTATTTGAGAGATCTTGCTTGGCCGACTCGAGTAGTATTGGCTTTTCTAATCGACGTTCGGGCCCGGTTAGGGTGTGTAACGGTGGACGGAACTTGATGTTAAGTGGAGTTCTACGGACTTAATACCTACTCGATTGACGGAGAGTCATCACGTGGAGGTATTAGATCGAGTCTCGACAAAGCAAGTGGAATCTAGCTCCTGAGAGCTCCCGTATACTTATTGATTGTGTTTTATTATTTATTGTGAATTACATGAACTTTTAACTTTATCTTTCGTATAAGTGTTATTGTTAATTGAACTATGTGTTTGCATGATTTCTTGGCCTCACTGAGCGTTAGCTTATCCCATTAGTTTGTTTTCCTTAACAGGAGCTCGGGAATGGAAAGAATTTTGAGGAAGCCGACTTGATTACTTTTGATTAGAATCTTGGGATGTAATTGATTAGTCGACTTCTAGTGGTTGTATTTTGGGGAAAGTTGATGTACATTTGATAACTTGTGATGTAAGATTTGAATATTTATGTAAGGAAGTGACTTTTCTTTATTTCGGCTTTATTATTGGTGGTATATCGTTAAGTTTAAATTTGACTTGCATCGAGTCCTGGTGAGAGTTAGGCAGGCGTTCCGCGGATACCCTTGGGTTCGCCCTAAGGAGAAGTGGGGGCGTCACAGTTGGTATCAGAGCTTAGGTTTCAGATATCTGTAGTGTACCTAAGGCTAAAAGTTTAGCATGCCGGACTGTGGGACTGGCTTGAAAGTTAAGTGACTGTTCGGAGGAATGAAAATCAGAGCGCTAGATTTAGAGATCTATTTGGGAGATGTTTTAGAGACTTTACACTTGAGAATAGGGATTAGATAACTTAGTTATACCTTAAGTTGATATTTGAGTGAGTTAGTGACTTTAAGGATCTAACCTAGAACTTGTGGTTGTTTTGTAGGAATGGAGAACGGAAATGGAGGTCATGTTGCTAACGGCAATGGAGCTGCTAATGGTCATTTGGGGCCTCTTAGGCCTATCCGTTACCGAGTGTTGGGTGGAGGAACTCGTGTCCGATACTCGCCTTCCAATAGGTTCCCTCGTTGTCCCTGTAGAGAGACGTATACCTATCTTAATGACCTTGTACTGTCCATTGACAATGAGCGTCGATAGTTCGTGGCTACTAATGGGGCATTACTTCAGGAGATAGAGGAGCTGAACGCTATGTTGGATGCTCAGGGTGCTAGGATCATGGAGCTCGAGGGGACAGTGATAGATGAGCGGACTAAAGCTGATGCCGCTAGTGTTGAGCTTCAGAGGACTAGGGCTCAACTGACTAGAGTAGTCGAGGAGGTCTGGGATTGGGCCGCTGGGATTTTAGCCGACACCACCATGTTGATAGAGGAGGCGATAGAGGCTGTCGAGCGCCCGGCTCGTGAGGGCACTCCTGAGGAGGAGCCTTTTGAGGAGGACCCCAGAGGAGGAGATCCCGCCTGACGGTTCTGCTGAGAATTAGGCTTGGATTGATGAATCTTTTGACTTTTGTAACTAGAATTAGCTAGGGTGGTGCTAGTTCAAAGGCCATTGTATTTGCTTAACTGTGTGACCAATCTTTTGAAATACTTGAATCTACTTTTGACGTGTATGATTAAATGTACTTTTGTGGCACATGTGTGCTATATTTTTGTAAATGCCCTGTGACTTGCTAATTGTACGAACCTTGAAATGTTAATATATGCTAGTTGTTTTCATTTCAGATGTTTTCCATGTTGACTTATTTTGAGTATTCTCTCGCATAATTATTTTTATCCTTGCATCTACGCATAATTAGGATCATGGACGGCTGAAAGAGTGGTAGGGGCCGAAGGCGTGGGACTAGGCAAACCCAAGCTCAAGGGGATGAACAAGGATCGGCCAACTGGACCAAGCTAAGGGCAAGTGAACGAGGGGGATAATCAAGTGGCTACTGCCATTAACCGAATGACGGATATTTTAGAGCGGTTAGCCGAGCGACAGGGTCCAGGACCTGTTAACCAACCAGGGCCTTATGATTGAGGGGAAGATAGAGCCTTGGAGAGGTTTTTGAAATTTGCCCCGCCTAAATTTATTGGGGACCTGATCCCGAGTTAGCGGAAAATTGGCTAAAGAAAATGACCAATATATTTGCTGCCCTCGACTATACCGAGGAGAGGCTAGTGAACTTTGCTACTTTTCAATTTGAGGGTGCAGCGCGTGCTTGGTGGGATGTGATAAGGGGAAAATGGGAAAGAGCGCAGACCCCTTGGACCTGGGAAAACTTATAAGGGAGTTTAATGAAAAGTTTCTCCCACCTTTGATTGAAGAGAAAAAGGAGGATGAATTCATAAAGTTGAGACAGGGGGTTTTTAGTGTGGCCGAATATGAAGGGAAATTTACTAAACTTTCTAAGTACGCTCCGGAATTGGTGACTAAGGAACGGAGAAGGATAAGGCACTTTGTGCAAGGATTTAATGTGGAGATTCAAGAGCGGTTAGCAGCAGTCCAAATCTCTATGTTCACTGAAACCCTAGAGAAAGCGCAGAGAATCGAAAGTGCAAGGCTGCAAGTTAAAGATTGTCATGCCAAGAAAAGGGGCGCTCCTAGTCATCCCCTAGACAAGCGGATAAGGGTGCCCCACCTTCTAAAAAGGAAAAAGGAATGGGAGGAGTGGAGATACCTAGTACACCAAAAGGGACTCAAAATAGAGGAGGCCACAATGGACGAGATCAATCGAGAGGGACGCCTCCAAGTAGTCAGGCTGTAGCTCCTCAAGTTGTTTGTGGTTATTGTAATCAGCCCAACCATACGGAGAATGAGTGCTGGAGGAAAGCGGGAATGTGTTTGTACTGTGGCAGTACTGTGATAGCCCCACCTTCCCCTAAGGCGAACCAAAGGGTTCGGCGGAACGCCTGCCCAACTCTCGCCAGGACTCGTTCACTCTTTTCAAACAAAATAAGATATAACCTCGAAAATAAGCGAAATAACAATTCCCAAACTTGAAACGTATACTTACATTCATCTCAATCTCAACCAGATATACAGTCCCAAATATAACAAGAGCTTTATATTCTCGAAACATCCAACCCAAACCAAGCACCAGAGCGAGTGCAAAAGCGAAACAATTCAAAAGGACTAACTATACTATTCTATACAGGTCTCTCGCCCTTGCTCACAATCCCTGTAAGGAAAACAAAACTAACGAATGAGCTAAAAGCCCAGCGAGGTTCCATATACATAACCAAGTAATTAAACCAGGACATTAATCATGTAATAACAAGTAATCTAGAAAACATTTACAATATAAAGCAATGATAACACACTCATTAAAAGGATACATGCTCACGTAGAGCCATTCGTTCATTCATTCGCCAATCATTTTCCTTATTCTCCAATCATTAGAAAAAAACATAGTTGTAAGTGAAAACCCATTCCTTGTTCTTGTCATTCGTTCATTCATTTCATTCTCCCCCTTCTGGCCAACTCACTGGTCAGTCTCCACCAGACTTCGTGGTAATACTCGAGTATACCAAACGTTCACCCAGGGCCACCAGTCGCCCGACCGAGTCCGCTTCTGGCTCGAGTCGACCGGCAACGAAGGGCAAGGGCCCAGTTCAGCCAAAAGGCTTAACAGAAAAAGAAAAGGAAGCAAGAAGACAGATTTGTCTTGGGATTTCCTTAAACTTTGGTAGTTTAGTTAACTACCTTCCCGTGCAAATTTTCAAATGAAATTTGATAGAGGAGTAGTTCTCATATGGAAGTTGATGTGTACCAATTTTTGGTGTCATTATAAGACTGTTTTGATGTACAAATAAGATCCCAGAGTTACCTTTTCAAATCTGGAAAAATGGACCGAGTAGTCCTTGTGTTTTACCAACTTTGAACTGATATATCTTGACGCTCAAACTCCGATTTTTTGTTCTGCTTGTTGTGTTTTAAACCTTGACTAGAATTCTAATTGAGGAAACAAATTTCAGAGGCTAGTTCACTTTCAGTGAATTTTGCCGAATTTCCAAAATCTACCGAAAACTAAGACTGGAACTGCCTTGGGAGTCCAAGTCAGCCCTTTTAAACCAAACTTTGAGTGTCTTCCATTTAGAATCTTAGAATAAGTGTCTTCTAGAACTTTTATTACTTTGGAACTAGTTTCCAACGGGTACCAAGTTTTCCAATTTTTGGACCTTCGGAGTGTAAGATATGATTTTCCAAAATTGCTCCATAAAACTGAAATTTTCGAACTTGATAAGAAATGAGTTTTTTGGAAACGTTTCTCTACCCTTTGATAATGATTGATCTTTTTAAACTCGATTTCGTGACGAAAATCAGTTTTCTTGTGTTAATAAATCCTCACTTTTGAACCTTTATTTTGAGTGGTTAAGGTTCGTGTTTGAGGTATCAACTTGTCAAATTAAGTGTGCCTTCTTTCTTGATTAATACGTGATTGTGAGTGAGAAATATTTGTTAATTGTCCAGGCGCTCAAGGAGATTTCGAAGGGAATCTCGATGCGGACACCTAAAGCTTTGTTTGCTCACTTATTTTGAATCGGTGAGTGTCAAGTGCATGACTTGTTGTGTTTACTTGATTTATCTGCTTATATACGTGAATATCACTTGGTGAGACGAGTGTGTACTTTATCGCACTCGCTCTTCTTTACTCAAACTTTACTTACATTAAACTTGATTTTCGAAGTCGATTGGAGTGAATCTCGTCGGCAAAATATACTTGTTTACGTGTGCATGTCGTGTTGTCGTGCGTGTCGTGTTGTCGAGTGGAGTGAACCTCCTCGACTTATGGGGAAGCCCAATTCTCTTAGCCAATCTTGCAACTCGAGCCAGCACGGGCTTGGTCGAGAAGCTTGATAAACCAAGAGAATAACAAAACAAAACTTGATCTTTTGAGATCTTGTTCAGCATACTCGTCGAGTATCGCCTTTTTCGTGCGTGTTTGGTTACGGATCCGAGAGGGTGGAATGTTGGCTGGAGGTAGTAAGTGGGGCTTCTACGGACTTCAAAACCTACCCAGTTGACGGAGTGTCAACTCGTGGAGGTAGTGGATCGAGCATTGGCAAAGCATGTGGAAATTAGCTCCTGAGAGCTCTTGTATCCTACTCAAGTGTGTTTAAAATTGTTAATTGTGAATTACTTGACTTTATCGCTTTTATTTATGGCATAAATGTTATTGATAATTGAACTACGTGCTTGCATGACTTTCTTGGCCTCACTGAGTATTGGCTCATCCCATTAGTTTGTTTTCCTTAAAAGGAACGGAATGGAAGAAGTTAAGGAAATGCCGACTTGAGGCACTTTTGTATTAGTGTTTTGATTGTAATGGACTGGACACTTTTGGATGTTGTATATTTTGGGGAAAGTGATTGTAAGTTTGAAATTGTGATGTAAGATTGAATATTTATGTATGGAAATGATTTCGTACCTTTTATTCCGACTTTCATTGTTAGTACTAGACTTTAAGTATGAATTGGAATTGTCTCGAGTCCTGGCGAGAGTTGGGCAGGCGTCCCGCGGATACCCTAGGGTTCGCCCTTGGGAGAAGTGGGGGCGTCACAGTTGGTATCAGAGCCTGGGTTTCAGATCTTTGTAGTGCATTTTAGGCTAAAAGTTTAAGATGCCGAACTGTGGGACTGGGTTTGAAAGTTAAGTGACTGCTCGTAGTAATGAAAATCAGAGACTAGGTTTAGAGATCTATTTGGGAGATTATATTCGAGACTTTACTTCTAAAATAGGAATGAGATAACCTAGTTTTACCCTAAGCTATATTTGAGCAAGTTAGTGATTTTAAGTTTCCAATCCGAAAATTGTGGTTGTTTTGCAGGGATGGAGAATGGAAATGGGAAACCTGCTGCTAACGGTAATGGTCATGCTAATGGCCACGTGGAGCCCCTTAGGTCTATTTACTATAGAGCACGGGGCGGAGGAGCTCGTGTGCGTTACTCGTCCTCTGCTAGGTTTCGCAGATGTGTTTGTAGGGCGAGATACGCTTACCCGAATCACCTTGTATTTGCTCTGGATGATGAGCGTCGCCAGTTGATGGATGCCAACCGAACTCTACTTCAGGAGGTAGAGGAGTTGAGCATTATGGTGAATGCTCAGAGTGCTAGGATTGTTGAGCTGGAGGAGACATTGGCAGGCGAGGTTGCTACGGCTAAGGTCACCCGCGATGAGCTTCAGAGAGCTAAGGCTCGACTTATTAGGATAGGCGAGGAGATCCGTGATCGGGCTTCTGGGATCATGGCCGATGCCACTATGCTGATAGATCAGGTGATGGAGGTTGTCCAGAGTCCGGTTCAGGAGGAGGATCCGGAGGAGGACCCTGAGGAGGAGATTCCACCTGATAGCCCTACTGTGGACTAGACCTAGAGTGATAGGCTTTTGACTTTTGTGACTAGAAATAGCTGGGGTGATGCTAGTGCCAAGGCCATTGTAATTTTGTTTGACTGTGTGGCCTACTTTTGAGGTACTTGGCTTTACTTTAGTCGTGCATGACAAAAAGTACTTTTGTGGCACCTGTGTGCTATATTTTTGTAATTCCCCCATGACTTGCTAATTGTATGAACTTTAAAGTGTAAATACATGTCAATTAGTGTTATCTCTGATGTTTTCAAGATTGGCTCTCGTTTTAAGAAATTCCTCGCGTGATCACTTTTATTTCTTGCACCAGGAACCACTAGAATTATGGACGGACGAAGGAGTGGGCGAGGGTCTAGGCAAGCCCAACCTCAAGGGGATGATCGGGGATCGGCAATTGGGCCGACTCAGGGACAAGGAAATTTAGAAGGAAATCAAGTGGCTACTGTCATTAATAGGATGACTGATATCCTTGAGCGGTTAGCCGAGAGACAGGGTCCATGGCCATTTATCCAGCCTGTGGGCCAGGATAGAGGGGAAGATAGGGTTTTGGAGAGGTTTTTGAAGTTTAACCCGCCTAAGTTCACTGGAGAACCTAATCCTGAGGTAACCGAGAACTGGTTGGAGAGGATGACCAACATGTTCGCTGCCTTAGACTATACCGAAGATAGGGGAGTGAATTTTGCTGCTTTCCAATTTGAGGGAGTAGCACGTGCCTGATGGGACGGGATAAAAGGAAAGTGGGAGAGAGCCCAAACCCCTTGGACTTGGGAGAATTTTACGAGGGAAATTTAATAAGAAGTTCCCTTCCGCCGCTAATCCATGAGAAATGGGAGGACGAGTTTATAAAGTTGAAACAGGAACTCTTAGTGTAGCTGAGTATGAAGGGAAGTTTACTAAGCTTTCTAAGTATGCTCCTAAATTGGTGATCAATGAACGGAGGAGGATAAGGCGCTTTGTACAAGGACTTAATGTGGAGATTCAGGAGGGGTTAGCAGCAGCCCAAATCTCTACATTTACTGAGCCTCTAGAGAAAGCGCAAAGAGTCGAGAGCGCAAGAATGCAAGTTAGAGACTTTCATGCTAAGAAAAGGGGCACTCCTAGTAACCCTCCTGGACAGGCAGATAAGGGTACCCCACCTTTTAAAAAGGGAAAAGGAACGGGAGGAGTGGAGATATCTAGCACACAAAAAGAGACTCAATCAAGAGGAGGCCACAATGGACGAGGTCAACCGAGAGAGACACCTCCAAGTGGTCAGGCTGTGGCTCCTCAAGTTATTTGTGGTTATTGTCCTAAACCTAACCATACAGAGAATGAGTGCTGGAAGAAATCAGGAAAGTGTTTGTATTGTGGCAGCACTGAACATCAGATCGCGAACTGTCCGAGTATATTGAATGAAGAGGTAGTGCTCAACAACGGCCAGACAAGTCGGTATCTAAACAATCTAGTGGTGGAGGAAGTCGATCCAAAGCGCCAGCTAGGATTTATGCATTAGACTATCAACAGGTTTCCGATCCCGCTAAGGTCATTGAAGGTATGATTCTTGTTTTCCATTGTTTAGTTAAGGTTCTAAATGACCATAGTACGACACACACTTTTGCAAAACCCTAGATTCATGAGATAGAATCAAAGTTTGACTGCTAATTGGGTGAATAGAAATTGTGTGTGTGAGAACTCGAGGAAGACAAAAATCCGATTTTAGGGTTTTAGGGTTTTATCGATTTTCGTGCACACATTTTTTTTTATTTTCTTTATTATATTCATTTTACATATATTTTATAAGTAAATATAGTTTTAAAAACCATTTTTCTAATATAAGTGAGTTCACGAGAGATTTGGAGCGAATAGCGGATGTGGGACCCGCTAGGGCGTTAAGTGAGAGAAATTCGGCCAATTAGGTTAAGTTGTGCAGTAAGGCATTAAATTACTGAGTGCTAAAAGATAATTAGAGGTTGGTTAGATGCTTAGTCATTAGTAAGCTAAAGGATAAGGAAAAGATCAAAAAAAGTGACACATGTCGAATTTCTATTGGGCCAAGTTTTGCCTAACTTTCTTACAACTTTACTAAAAGTAAAATTTGACCAAAATCATCTTCATTCTTCAAGCATCTTGGCCGAAATTTTGAGGGAAAAAAAGGAAAGAAGCCTTCAACTTTTCTTTCAATTTCTTGTCCAAATCTTGCAAATCAACCGATAAAAATCCGATTTCCTCCGTAGGAATTGCTTATTAAGGAAGATCAAAGGTGCTTGTGGAGTGATTTTGCAAAGAGAAGCCCTAAGTTGCTACCTTTCTTGGTGATTGAGGTATATTGCTTAGAACTTCCATTTTGTCCATAATAATTGCAAAGTAGTGGCTTATATCGGTTAAGGAGCTTAGTTTATGGATGAATTTATGGTTTAAAGTAAAGTTAGGTGAATTTCTTATTTTCTTGGGAATTTTTCTGTTTTCATATGATAATTATTGTTGGCTTGTATTGATGGCTTAATATGGTATGGAATTGAAGCTATTATGCGTTACTTGTGGTTAATTGCGGAAATTTCAGCTTTATGTGGAAAAATTCCAGCTTAGGGTTTCTATGGTAGTAATCTGCCCTGTTTTTTCACTGTATGTTCGACCTTGAGGGAGACCGAATTAGCCCTTGTTCAAAACATGAAAGTTGTAGGTATTTGAGTTATCTAGCTACTCGTAAAATTTCAGCTCAATCGGAGCACCGAAACTTGCAAAATTACCGAAATAACCTGACAGTTACAAGCTGCAATTCGTAAACAGTTTTGTGAATTCACCAGTTTGGACTGCATTTTTCACCCTGATTCGTATCCAATTAGCTTTGGGCCAAAACACAAGACTTGTAGCCCTATGTTTTAGCTTTCTAAATCCTCTGAAAACACGCCAAACGGAGTTGTGTATCCTGATTTATTGCCGGTTAAAGTCAGTACTGACAACTAGACTGATCTTAAACTTTTGGATCTGTGATTGGCAAATTCGACTTAGATAAGCTATAAATTAGGTTAAGTGGCCTTCATAAAAGTTGTTCCCCCTCTGTCTTAGCTTTGAAGTGGTACAAGGTTCACCCCGATTCGATAACCATAGCTCCGGTTGTGACTAAAATGCTATGAAATGCCAAATCTGCCGTTTAATTTTGTCTTCAAAACTGATTTTCAATGATACTTTTGCACTTGTGTTATACTGGGATGATTTTGGGGCCTATGGAAGGGCTATTGTGGTAACGTTATTTGTGTGTGTTTCTGGGGCTGATTGAGGAAAATAATGAAGCCAAATGGCTGGAAATTTGGTAAACACAAAGGGCATGCTGCCCAATTTTCTAGACCGTTTGGTTCCTTCAAGTTTGAGTTGATTCTTAGTAGATGAACGGCTTTTAGGTCATTCAAGCCCCTAGGTCCCCCTATTACCTTTTCGTTCCGAAATCACGCTTTTTGCAACCTTGCATTCATAGTTCATTTGGATAGGCATACGACTTGTAGTCGAGCCTCACTTGTGCATTTTGTTTACTAGAATTTGGGATGTGAAAACCTCAATTATTTACCTCGGTTATTTTAGGGTTTCTGGGCGATTAAAGTCATTTGGGGAAAACTTTTGAAGTAGCTGCACTTAAATTGGTGAGTGTACCATCCCCTTAAATTGGTGCTTATCTGATTCATCTGTACTTGCAACTTGCAACTTGATTATCTGTGACTTTTGTATGCTTCGTATGAAACGAGGGTGTACTTTATCACACTCGTTTCTCTCATCTGGTTATTCTGGTTCCTGTATACTGTATAAATCTGTATCTGTTCTCTGTACCTGTTAACTGTACCTGTTTTCTATATTTGTTGATGTCGTTTGGAGAATTAAATCCAACGACCTTTCTGTTACCTCTGAGCTCAAATCCTATGGCTAGTTATTCGAGTCGAGCCGGTAAAGGCCTGGTCGATTAGATGACGAACCACAGTAGTCTGTTTCTGAGAAATCTTTGGGTAATTGAGACTCTGGATTTCTGGTATACTCGAGTATTACCACCCTCTGTTCGGTTGAGGTGTTCGGGCCCGGTGAGGGGTATGTTTGGTGGACGGAATCGGCGTTAAAGTGGTGCTCTACTGGACGGGTTACTTTATTTGAAAGTTGACGGAGTGTCAACTACTATCTGATCAAGCTCCGATGAAGCAATGAGAACTTTGGCTCCTGAGAGCCACCTGTATCCTTTCCATTTGAAGTATTTATTCATTTCCCTATCTGGTGTGTACAACTGCATGATTGATATGTGAAATGCCATGATTCGTGACTACTTGTACTTTTGGTACCTCATTGAGCGTAAGCTCACCCCCTTCCCGTTATCTTTGTTTTCCTTACAGGGAACAACACTTTTGAACCGTGATTTGGAAGAAAGGGTTGAGCTAGTGTAAATGTTCTTTTGTTACACTCTTTTGTAATCAAAACCCTAATTTTACTTCGAACCAGTATTTCCCTTGACTTGTAAAGTTCCAACGTATGTATATAAGTAATTATTCTTGTTTTTCCCATATAATTGTTGAGGAATGTATGCTTATGTGTTCTTGATTTGGTAAGCTCCGATTGTTGGGTTTCTTTGGGTTCGATCGCGCGTAGGTTAGGGTTTGTGTGATTCGACTTCGTAGTCCTGGCGAGAGCTGGGCAGGCGGTCCGCCAAACCCTTTGGTTCGCCTTAGGGGAAGGTGGGGCTGTCACAGTGTGATATGGGTTGGAGTGTGTAAGTTATTGATTGATCTGATAAGCGTGACTATTAAAGGGTATGACTATTATCTTAAGTGTGAATTTCGAGGACGAAATTCTTTTTAAGGAGGGGAGGATGTGAGGACCCGAAAATTTTCTTATTTTATCGTATATTACTAGTTTATTTAAATATTTATTCACCCTTTTCTACGAATAATTTATTTCAACCATTTTAAATCCATTTATATGAAACAATGTCTCACTTACGTTTTTAAAACGTTTCGTTAGAAAATTTATTTTTCGAAAGCTCGTTTAGTTAGGAATAACGAGTTCACATTTTTTTTCGAGGTAATAATTGAATCGAGAGTGTAATAATAATTTTGGAGAATTAAGAATGATCAATAGTAGACCAAGAAAAGTTAATTGAGAGATTAGATGTGAGTGAGTTAAAATTAAGTTTATATCGCTCGCGCATTGATAGATTTCCGAAAGACGCGCTGGTACAAATTTAATTGGTGATTTGAGGAATTAATACTAGACTCATGTGAGGACTCATGTTTTATTTCTAAAATAGTTTATTTTCATGATTAATTACCCTAGTATTAGTTAGTTATATCATCGTTACAAGAATTTCTTTGAATTGCGCTTTATCGCGCATGAGTCGGAAGTTCGCGTTTTCACGCGCGCGACTAATTGATGGACTTTAGAAATTTATTTTAGACTACTACGAATGAATAATTATAGTAATAAATGAATTACATTTGGAGGTTTTAGTGCGCAAGTGAAACTAACTCGAGAGAAAACGGACACGAAACGCACGCGCGGGAAACACTATTCCTAGTTGATCTTGAATAGCTTTCACTTTATTTTCCCTCCAATCTTCCTCAAGAAGTCACGCAACTCATTTCACTCTCTCTTTCTTCACTCCATAGCGGCCACCCTCAAGGAAGAAGAAAGAGAAAACCCAACTTCACCTTGTACCATTTTTGCTCCAATCTTGCACCCAAAACACCATCAAACTTCTAACAACTTGGAGATTCACTTACCCCCTGGTGGAGGACCTCATCTTGCCGGTTTTCCTAGGAGTTTTGGGTCAAAATTCTGATTTTTCACCAAGGAGTAGAAGGCTAATCCATCCGGGTCCACTTAATCTTAGTTCTAGTGGCGTTAAATTTGCTAGGAAGCTTTGTAGCTTCATGGTTATTGTTGTGGCGTTGAGGTTGACATGGTTGGCAGTGGGCTCTATGAATTCCCACCTTGGATATATGGACTGAATGATGATATAATAGTGTGGTAACTTGAGTTGTTTTAGTGTGTTTAAGTTAAATTATGGGTAGAGGAATTGGAAGGGAAACCGAATGAAATTTTACTTGGGCTGTTGACCCGAAAATCTGCCCTGTTTTTCTTGAAGCCTTGGTTCGAACTTTTGATGCCTCAAATGACCTTGGAATTCCGATGATATATACTGTTGTGTGTGGGTGTGCCTAATAAAGTTTTCTACCAAAAACATTTGCATTTGGTTGCGGTAAAAAGTTGGAAATTCGAAAATCTTCAAATCTGGAAAACGCTGTCCAGGTGCTGGACAGAGAAACTTTGAACGATCATGAACTCTCTACTTCAGACGTCGAAATCAAGTGCCCATTTGAGGTATTTTAAACTATACATTCGTAGTTTTCTACAGTATATCATGTACCTTCTAATTCGAAGTGAGTCATCTGTAGTGACTGATCAAAGTCGGCTGCCCTGTTTCTGTCAGTGCAACCGAGAAAATTGTAGAAGCTGCAAATTGTGGCTCATTTGCTCTTACTTGCAAACTGAATTTCAAAAAAGGTTTCTTCTGATGAATTGTAGCCTGTTGAATCTAGTTTGGCAACGCCACCAACCATGTTTATTTGAAGTTGAATTGAGTGAAGATATAGTCCAATTCCCGAACTGTAACGAATTTTGTCTAGCCGAATGGCCTATCTTGACTTGGGACTTGTTGTTTTGAAAAATTCTGATATCAATCACCCTACCAAATGTTGTATTAGATGTTTCTTAGACCTCAGCTTCACAAATGAGCCAGATTTGAGCTGATTTCATTGGGCAAAATGTTTGAAAAAGAAAAAGGAAGCATGAAGACAGATTTGTCTTGGGATTTCCTTAAACTTTGGTAGTTTAGTTAACTACTTTCCCATGCGAATTTTCAAATGAAATTTGATAGAGAAGTAGTCCTCATATGGAAGTTGAAGTGTACTAATTTTAGTGTCATTCTAAAACTGTGTCTTCTAGGAACTTTAGTACTTTGGAACTAGTTTCCAACGGTACCAAGTTTTCCAATTTTGGACCTTCGGAGTGTAAGATATGATTTTTTCAAAGATTGCTCCTTAAAACTGAAATTTTCGAACTTGATAAGAAATGAGTTTTTGGAAACTTTTCTCTACCCTTTGATAATGATTGATCTTTTTAAACTCGATTTCATGACGAAAATCAGTTTTTCTTGTGTTAATAAATCCTCACTTTTGAACCTTTATTTTGAGTGGTTAAGGTTTGTGTTTGAGGTATCAACTAGTCAAATTAAATGTGCCTTCTTTCTTGATTAATACGTGATTGTGAGTGAGAAATATTGTTAATTGTCCAGGCGCTCAAGGAGATTTCGAAGGGAATCTCGATGCGGACACCTAAAGCTTTGTTTGCTCACTTATTTTGAATCGGTGAGTGTCAGTGCATGACTTGTTGTGTTTACTTGATTTATCTGCTTATATACGTGAATATCACTTGGTGAGACGAGTGTGTACTTTATCGCACTCGCTCTTCTTTACTCAAACTTTAACTTACAATTAAACTTGATTTTCGAAGTCGATTGGAGTGAATCTCCGTCGGCAAAATATACTTGTTTACGTGTGCATGTCGTGTTGTCGAGTGGAGTGAACCTCCTCGACTTATGGGGACGCCCAATTCTCTTAGCCAATCTTGCAACTCGAGCCAGCACGGGCCTTGTCGAGAAGCTTGATAAACCAAGAGAATAAAAAACAAAACTTGATCTTTTGAGATCTTGTTCGGCATACTCGTCGCAGTATCGCCTTTTTCCGGGCGTATTTGGTTACGGATCCGAGAGGGTGGAATGTTGGCTGGAGGTAGTAAGTGGGGCTTCTACGGACTTCAAAACCTACCCGGTTGACGGAGGTGTCAACTCGTGGAGGTAGTGGATTGAGCATTGGCAAAGCATGTGGAAATTAGCTCCTGAGAGCTCTTGTATCATACTCAAGTGTGTTTAAATTGTTAATTGTGAATTACTATTACTTTATCGGCATTATTTATGGCATAAATGTTATGATAATTGAAACTACGTGCTTGCATGACTTTTCTTGGCCTCACTGAGTATTGGCTCATCCCATTAGTTTGTTTCCTTAAACAGGAACATGAATGGAAGAAGTTAAGGAAATGCCGACTTGAGGCACTTTTGTAATAGTGTTTGATTGTAATCAACTAGACACTTTTGGATGTTGTATATTTTGGGGAAAGTGATTGTAGGTTTGAAATTGTGATGTAAGATTGAATATTTATCTATGGAAATGACTCCGTACCTTTATTCCGACTTTCATTGTTAGTACTAGACTTTAAGTTTGAATTGGAATTGTCTCGAGTCCTGGCGAGAGTTGGGCAGGCGTCCCGCGGATACCCTTAGGTTCGCCTTTGGGAGAAGTGGGGGCGTCACAGGTCCGGGATTGGGCTGTTGGGATTTTAGCCGACACCACCATGTTGATAGAGGAGGCGATAGAGGCTGTCGAGAGCTCGGCTCGTGAGGGCACTCCTGAGTAGGACCCAGAGGAGGAGGTCCCGCCTGACGGTTCTGCTGAGAATTAGGCTTGGATTGATGAATCTTTTGACTTTTATAACTAGGATTAGTTGGGGTGGTGCTAGTTCAAAAGCCATTGTATTTTGTGACCTATCTTTTGAAGTATTTGAATCTACTTTTGACGTGCATGACTAAATGTACTTTTGTGGTACATGTGTGCTATATTTTTGTAAATGCCTCGTGACTTGCTAATTGTACGAACCTTGAAATGTTAATATATGCTAGTTGTTTTTATTTCAGATGTTTTCCATGTTGACTTTTTATTTTGAGTATTCTCTCGCCATAATTATTTTTATTCCTTGCAATCTAGGCATAATTAGGATCATGGACGGCCGAAGGGGGGTGGTAGGGGTCGAGGGCGTGGGACTAGGCAAACCCAAACTCAAGGATCGGCAACTGGAACGAGCCAAGGGCAATGAACGAGGGGGATAATCAAGTGGTTACTGCCATTAACCGAATAACGGATATTTTTAGAGCGGTTAGCCGAGCGACAGGGTCCAGAACCTGTTAACCAATCAGGGGCTCAGGATAGAGGGGAGGATAGAGCCTTGGAAAGGTTTTTGAAATTTGCCCCGCCTAAGTTTATTGGGGGACCTGATCCCGAGTTAGCGGAAAATTGGCTAAAGAGAATGACCAATATATTTGCTGCCCTCAACTATACCGAGGAGAGGCTAATGAACCCTTTGCTACTTTTCAATTTGAGGGTGCAGCGCGTGCTTGGTGGGATGTGATAAGGAAAAAATGGGAAAGAGCGCAGACCCCTTGGGACCTGGGAAACTTTATAAAGGGAGTTTAATGAAAAGTTTCTCCCGCCTTTGATTCAAGAGAAAAGGGAGGACGAATTCATAAAGTTGAGATAAGGGTTTTAGTGTGGCCGAATATGAAGGGAAATTTACAAACTTTCTAAGTACACTCCGGAATTGGTGACTAATGAACGGAGAAGGATAATTGCGCTTTGTGCAAGGATTTAATGTGGAGATTCAAGAGGGGTTAACAGCAGTCCAAATCTCTATGTTCACTGAAGCCCTAGAGAAAGCGCAGAGAGTCGAAAGTGCAAGGCTGCAAGTTAAAAGATTTTCATGCCAAGAAAAGGGGCGCTCCTAGTCATCCCCCTGGAACAATCGGATAAGGGTGCCCCACCTTCTAAAACGGGAAAAGGAATGGGAGGAGTAGAGATGACCTAGTACACCAAAGGGATTCCAAAAGTAGAGGGAGGCCACACATGGACGAGATTCAATCTGAGAGGGATCGCCTCCAAGTGGTCAGGCTGTTAGGCTCCTCCAAGTGTTTTGTGGTTATGTAATAAGCCCCAACCATACGGAGAATGAGTGCTGGAGGAAAGCGGGAAGTGTTTTGTACTTGGCAGTACTGACCCATCAGCTCTCAAGATGTCCAAGTGTTGCCGAAAGGAGGAGGTAGTACTCAAAGGCCAGAGAAGTCAGCAATCTAGCAGTCTAGTGCTGGAGGGAATCGACCTAAGGTGCCGGTTGGAGTTTATGCATTAGACTATCGGCAGGTTTTTGATTCCACTAAGTCATTGAAGGTATGGTTCTTGTTTCCATTGTTTAGCTAAAGATTTCTAAGTGACCTTGGTACGACACACTCTTTTGCAAACCATACATTCATGAGTGGGAGTAGACGTTGAGCCGATTAAGTTACCCTATGACTCGGAAGTTAGAACGCTCTGGAGATCAAAGTTTGGTTGCTAATTGGATAAATAGAAATGGTGAGATATGGGTTGGAGAGTGTAAGTTGTTGATCGATTTGATAAACCTAAACTATTAAGAAGTATGATGTTATCCTAGGTGTGAATTTCGAGGACGAAATTCCTTTTAAGGAGGGAAGGATGTGAGGATCCGAATTTTTCTTACTTTAATTCTATTTTACTGGCTTAGTTAATTATTTATTCACACGCGTTTTCTCTGAATAATTTATTTCAACCATTTTGAATCCGTTTGCATGGAACAATGTCTCACTTATATTTTTAAAATGTCCCGTTAGTAAAATTAATTTTCTGCGACTCGTTTGGTAAGGAATAGCGAATACACATTTTTCGAGGCAATATTCGATCCGAGAGTACAATAATCTTGGAGAATTAAGAATGATTAATAGTAGACTAAGAAAAAGTTAATTGAGGGATTAGATGTGAGTGAGTTAAAAATTAAGCTTTTATCGCGTTCGCGTCGAAAAGTTTCTGTAACTCGTGTCGGTCCGATTAATTGGTGAATTGAAGAAGAATTTGTATTAGACTCATAAGTATAAGTAATTACAGTATTAAAAAGAATTACATTGGAGAATTAGTGCATGAGTGTTATCAAACCCGAGAGAAAGGCTTCAATTCTTGCTTCCAATCTTGCTTGATTCACTCCATCCAACTCACAATTCCTTGGGTTTTTGCTCCAACTAGAAGAAAGGTGAAAGCTTGAGGTGTTGCTTTGGTGATTTTGGTGGAAAAAATATGGTCTTCATCTAGGGTTTAAAACGGTAATCACTTCATCTTTTTAATCTTTCCATTTCTCCAAAGTTTAGCGGTTGGTTTTCATGGGTTTGGAAACCCTAATCGCGTTTATAGGCTAGGCGGACTTGAGGAACTTTATTTCTCGCTTTTAATCCTAAGTTAGCTGTCTTGATGGAGGCCTTTAGGTAGCTGACTGAGGCTTTAATGTTTTAATTGTGATTGTTTTATGTGATGTATAGTTTGATTATGGTTAGAAAGTGGAGAGAAAGTTGGAAAAATTAGGAAAGGCAAGCCTGGCCGAAATCTGTTTATGTTATTCTATTTTCATTTTCAAATTTTGATGCTTGTTTGGCTGTTAAATTGATGGATATATGTTGTATTATGTGTATAGAAAGTTCCTTTCAAAAAATTGTGTCAATGGTTGCACAAAACTTGAGTTTTTGAGAAAAGTTTCAAATCTAGAAATTGCTAGCAGGGTAACTGGACAGTGGTCCTTTACTTGAACATACCTTTTTGTACAAACATCAAAATTGAGTGCCGTTTTGCAAAATTCAAAACTACACATTCAGATCTTTCCCAACGGTATAAAATCCCCTGCTAGTTCGTTTTGAGTAAACCGTACCGAATCGGCAATTAGGACTGTCCTATTATGCCAGTCTGTCCGAATGAAAACTGGGAAGCTGCATCTTGTGGCTCGATTTTGTCCTACTTGTGAAAGATTTTTAAATGATGCCTTCTGCTGAATTGTGCATTTGAACCTAGTTTTCAACGCCATAAACCATTCTCAATTTGGACTTGTGTAGAGTCAGATTTGGGTCTGATTTCCAAACTATGTCAAAGCTGATAACTGGAAAATTTTCCTTCCCTGTTGACCGAATGGTCAATTCTGTTTTGGAGTGTTTTATTTCTAAAATTTTACTGTCATTTACCCATCAATTGCTCATTAAATGTTTTCTGGAATCTTTGGTTTAAAAAAATGGAGCGAATTGGGGCTAATTTCGTTGGACAAAACTTTTTGAAAAAAGAAAGAGAGATAGGGTTGGCAGATTAGCTTTGAGAAATTTCACAAACTTTGGGCGTTTCGTTAACTGGCCTTCCCAGTGATTTTTGCCTAAATTTTGAATGGAGAGGTAGTCCACATATGGAAGTTTAAGTGTACCAAATTTAGTGTAATTTCAATATCATTTCGAGGCCCAAATAATGCCCCAAAAATTGCTCTTCAAATCTGGAAATCCACTGATCAGGTTTGCAAAAATCAGCCGACTTCAAACTGTTATATCTTGTTGCTCAAACCTCCAAATTTAGTTCTGCTTGTTGTGTTTGAAACTTGGTTTGGAACTCTTATTGTGTTATAAATTTCAGAGGCTGATTCACTTTATGTGAAGTTTTCCGAATTTCCAAACATCGCTAAAAACCAAGACTGGTTCTGTTCTTGTCTTCTTGAATCTGCAACTTTGAGTTGAAAATTTGAATGCTTTCTGTTTGGAATCTTGAAAAGTGTCTTCTGGGAAATTTTAGTACTTTAATCTGGTTTCTAATGGTGTAAATATTTCCATTTTTGGACGTACCAAACTCAAGATTTAATTTTTCAAGTATGGTCGCGTAAAGCGGAAAATTTCCGATTTCATAGGAAATGAGTTTTTGAGAACTTTTATTTCCTTTCGATATTGATAAACCGTTTTAAACTTTGATTTCATGGATGATTCAAGTCTCACTAGAGACTTTAAATTCTCATATTTGAATCTCGATTTTTGAGAGACTAAAGTTCTCTTTTAAGACATTGTCCTATGTCTAAGCAAATGCACTTTCTTCCTCGAATAATAAGTGGTTGTGAGTATATGTGAGTGATGGTTGGTCACTAATTCTTCAGGTGCTCAAGAGGATATTGAAGGAAACCTTAGAGCAGACTACTAAAGACTTTATTTGCTCACTTACTCTTGAATTGGTAAGTGTCAAGTGCATGAATTGTTGCTATATGCTAAATTGTTCATTATTAATTGAGTATTTTGAAATTTTCGAGATGAGCGTGTACTTTATCGCACTCGTTCTCTTTTAAGTGAATTTATAATTGAATTGTGTGAGGTGAAAATTATATTTGTGTTGAATCGATGTCGTTTGGAGTGAATCTCATCGACTTATAAGTATATTTGTGTTGAATCGATGTCGATTGGAGTGAATCTCATCGACTTATACTTATAATAGTGGGGGACGCCCAAACTCATAGGCTAACCTTGTGATTCGAGCTGGCATGGGCTTGGTTGAGAAGCTTGGTGAACCATGGGATAGATTTTAAAGCATGATCTATTTGAGAGATCTTTTGCTTGGCATACTCGAGTAGTATTGCCTTTTCTAATCGACGTTCAGGCCCGGTTAGGGGGTGTAACGGTGGATGGAAACTTGATGTTAAGTGGAGTTCTACGGACTTAATACCTACCCGGTTGACGGAGAGTCATCACGTGGAGGTGTTGGATCGAGCCTCGATAAAGCAAGTGGAATCTAGCTCCTGAGAGCTCCCCTATCCTTATTGATTGTGTTTTATATTTATTGTGAATTACATGAACTTTTAGCTTTATCTTTCGTATAAGTGTTATTGTTAGCTTGAACTATGTGTTTGCATGATTTTCTTGGCCTCACTGAGCGTTAGCTCATCCATTAGTTTGTTTTCCTTAATAGGAGCTCGGAATGGAAAGAATTTTGAGGAAGCCGACTTTATTACTTTTGATTAGAATCTTGGGATGTAATTGATTAGTCGACTTCTAGTGGTTGTATTTTGGGGAAAGTTGATGTACATTTGGTAACTTGTGATGTAAGATTTGAATATTTATGTAAGGAAAATGACTTTTCTTTATTTCGGCTTTTATTATTGGTGGTATATCGTTAAGTTTAAATTTGGACTTGCATCGAGTCTTGGGAGAGCTAGGCAGGCGTTCCGCGGATACCCTTGGATTCGTCCTAGGGAGAAATGGGGGCGTCACATCATGCCTGCTAGTTTACTTGCATGTTTTCTGTGAACCTCACTAGGCTTCTAACTTATTCCATAAATTTGTTTTTCTTACAGGGGTGAGAACATGAGAGTGGGAATTGGAGAAGACATAGATTTTGTCTAAGTTTTGTTAGTTGCTCGTGTAGGCACTCCTTAGCTCTCTAGCGGTCTTGTTTGGTTTTATTTTGTAAGTTTAACTCTTCGGCTGTAGTTAGAGATTGTATAGGCATTGGATATCCACGATTATATATATCTAAGATTGTAATTGTTATTGCTCTTATCATTAAGGTTATTGTTTGTAAATTTCATGACGGCGTGAGTGAGTCCTGGCGAGAGTTGGGCAAGCAGTCCACCAAATCCTTGGGTACGTCCTTGGGGGAGGTGGGGTAATCACAGGTGGTATCAGAGCCGTCTCGCGTGGCCTCTACGCGGTTTGAACTGGGCCCTTGGACCCTTATTCGAGACGTCGAGTAAGTGGGAACTTGGGTTACTCATTCGTATGCGTGAATATAGGTCGGTAACGGCTGAATTGAGCTCTCGTTGGACCTCTTGCTTGAGACCATCCTTAGAGCGGTCGGGTAAGTTGGGTAACCTTAGGTAAAGGACGAAGTTCCTAACCTATTTACTTGTGACTTGAATTCATGATTTGAACTCGTGACATGCTTGAATACAGAGTGTTAGGTGATAGTTAACGTCTCCAATCATTACCTGCATAAGCGTTGGATAACAGCCAATGACTCCACTCTTGAATATTTGGGGCTTTAAGCCCAGATCATGAATATTTGAATATTTGTGGCCCAAATGATGCGAACATAGGATCCAATGATTCAAGTCCAGGGAAATTCATTTTACAAGTCTTCATATTCTAATAATGGCTCATGAATCACTGAAGATCCGAACCTGTGTCATGCTTATTTTTGTTATTGTTTATTTAAGTTTTCAGCAATAATTTTTAGTTAATTAGAGTTAGTCTTGAGTTATTAATATGGGGAATAAAGGCTAAGGTCATGTTGACCATAGTTAAACCATTTGAGTTAGTTAATTTGCTATTCTAGTTGAGTTAGAGTTTTAGGAAAGTAGTTAATTGCTTCCAAATTTGTTTAGAAAGTTGTGTCAAGTTTAGAAGCCAAGTCAAATAAGGAAACTTATATTTTTTCCAATTTAGATTATGTTTTTGAGTCTTGTAAGGCTATAAATAACCAAACTTATGATATTTTCAGTAGTTAGACAATGATGAGATAAATAAAAATTGAGAGTTTTTCTCTTTCTTGTTCCTTTGGGAGTGTCCCTTGATACAAAGTGAGTTGTGTCTCCTTTGTTCAAGTTTGGCTTATCAACTCAAGACCACATTGAATTGTGGCGCCATTCTACTATAACATCTTGGTTCGCTATCTTGTTAAGTTATGGGTTAAGATTAAGTTCGAGGTTCGCAACTTCGCGGGTTAGAGGGGTCGAAATTGTTCCATCTTTGTAGCCATAACCTGGTCGAGATTGATCCTTCCACTGCTTGTGCAATTTGTTTCTTCGAGAGCAGGAGTTTGGAGAATCGAGTTCGCATCACCAGATCATGAATATTTGAATACTTGGGGTTGTAAGCCCAACGCATGGTGTAGACACCAAAATTTTCATTTATTTAATTCAATTTTAGCTCTATTTTTTATTATTTTATTATTCTTTATTCTTGTTTTATTTTATTTTAATTGATTAAATGATAGTTAGTGTTTATTTTTGCTTATTTTTATAAATTAGGTTCAACATTTTTCTTTAAGATATTTTTTTTTTGCATTAAATTTCTAGGAAAATTCTCACAAAAATTCAAAAAAATGTGTTTTTAATCCCTTTTTAGATTCAAATTTCTTTAAAATAAATGAAAATTTTGCAATGCATTTGCAATTAGGAATTAACATTTTTGTTTACCTAAATTGATTTTGAAAAACAAAATATAATAAATAAATAAAATAAGAAAATAGGTGGGGAGTGTGACGCCCCACTTCTCCCTAGGACGAACCTTAAGGGTATCCGCGGAACGCCTGCCCAACTCTCGCCGGGACTCACTACAATCTATAATCCAAAAGCTCGAAATACTTCAAAATATTTTCACTATATAATTAAAGTACTCCAAAAATATTTCATACTTACAATTAGTTAACTTTCAAGCTTAATACAACCCAAAAGAATATGTACTACAACCATCCGCTATAATACCACTAAGGTCTTCAAAAGAAAACAATCTAGTACTATTCACGAGCACCCTTGGTCTTGAACCCTGTTAAGGAAAACAAAAACGTGGAATGAGCTAAACAACCCACTGAGGTTCCAAGACACTCTAGCAGTTCTAATAAATCATGTAAGTTAAGCATGATACATATATGGTTCAGGATTTCACATTGGCACATTTACAATAAGACAGTTATCGTGATACAGAAATAAACACATATTGAAGGATACGGTGTTCCAGTGGAACCATTTCGGTCAACTTCACCTTATAACTTTAGATTCCCTCGGTTTGTCTAGCCATCACCTTATCTCTCCAGTGGTAATATTCGAGTATACCGAAACGGTGGCCAGGGTTCCAACCTACCCGACCGAGCCCAATTCTGGCTCAAGCAGGTTAGTAACCAAGGGCAGGATCCAGTTCAGTTTAGAGCTCACAACATGCACAAGTAATCAAGTAAATCGGTAAACGGTAAACGGTAATAGTTCTCGGTTAACGGTAGAAATCTGTCATTTTAGTAGGTCGAGTGAGATAAAGTACACACTCGCCCTTAAAACGGTGGGCAATTTCATATGAGCAATTATCAGTAACACTTAACACTTAAACACGTAAGCAATATGCGGTAATCAAGTAATCAAGTGGTCAAGTAATCAAGTAAGCAGGTAATCAAGTAAATCGGTAAACGGTAAGTAATCACGATTAACGGTAAACAGTAATCGGTAATCGGTAAACAGTAGTAGTTCACGGTTAATCGGTAGACATTTATCATTTTAGTAGGCCGAATGAGATAAAGTACATACTCGCCTAGAACGGTGGAAAAGTTCATAGGAGCAATTACCGGTAGCACTTAATAGTTAAACACATAATGACCATGGAGTAAACATGTCGTAAAACTATTCAAGTCACGTACTCCTATATGGAACACTCACCAATCAAAATAAGTGAGTAAAGAAAGTCGTCAATGATTCACTTGGGGATTCTCTTCGAGACCTTCTTGATCGCCTGAAGAAAAGTGACCAATAATCACCCTCACAATTTCACAAGTTCCTTATCAAACAAGAAAGAATGCACACTTGCTTTAGAATTCAAGTCAATGTCTTTATAAGGGGTTCATTTTATCGAAAGTTAAGATTCAAAAGTGTGGATTTTAAAGTTACTGATGAAACTCATATCCTCCAGGAAATCGGGTTTAAAACGATAGATTAACATCAAGATAAGAAGTCAAGTTTCCAAAATTTCATTTTCTAAGAAATCGGCAAATTTCAGCTTTGTGCGTCAAGTCTAGAAAAATCATATCTTGCACTCAGTAGGTCCAAAAATGGAAAACTTTGTACCGTTGGAAACTAGCTTCAAAGTTATAAAAGTTCCTAGAAGACACTTTTCTAAGATTCAAAATGGAAGACACTCAAGTTTTGGCCTAAAGGGGCTGACTTGGACTCCCAAGACAGTTTCAGCCTTAGTTTTCGGTAAACTTTGGAAATTCGGAAAAATTCACAGAAAATGAGTTAGCCTCTGAAATTTGTACCTCAATTAGAATTCCAATCAAGGTTTCAAACACAACAAGCGGAACTAAAATCGGAGTTTCGAGCATCAAGATATAGCAGTCCAAAGTTAGCTAAAAAAAATAAGGACAGATTGCAAATTTCCAGATTTGGAAAACGACTTTGGACCATCAATTGGGTATCGAAATGGTCTTGGATTGACACCAAAATTGGTACGACTCAACTTCCATATGAGGACTATTCCTCTACCAAATTTCATTTGAAAATTCACAAGGGAAAGTAGATAACTAACTACCAAAATTTAACAAAATCCCAAGAACAATCTGTCTTTTGCTTTCTTCTTCCTTTTAAAACATTTTGCCCAATGAAAACGACTCAAATCTGGCTCATTTGTGAAAAAAAAGTCTAAGAAACATCCAATATACATTTGGTAGGTGATTGACACCAAATTTTCAAAATAGCAAGTCCCAATTCGAGCTAAGCCATTCGGTTAGTCAAAATTATGGTTTTCTATCACTGGTGCAGTTCTGTAATTTGGCCACAACTCAGTCAATTCAACTTTGAATTGAGCATGGTTGGGTGGCGTTGAAAAACTACACTCATAGGGCTACATTTCATCAAAAGAAATTGTTCTGAAATTCAGTTCATAGCTAGCTCAAATGCAAGCAACAAGTTCCAGCACATTACTGACTCTTCAGCACAGCAATAAAACAAAAACAGGTAACTTTGAAGAACTGGTACGGTTCACTCAAGTCGAATCAGGGGATTCATTTTATACCGTTAGAAAAATGGAAGTGTCTATTTTCAAAATCCACAAACGGAATTTGATTTGACATCGGAGCAAGGAGTTATGATCGTTCAAAGTTCGCTGCCAGGTAACCCTGTTACCCGTTTTCCAGCTTTGAAGGATTTTCGAAAATGCAACATTTACCCAACCAAATCAAGTGATTTTTGGTGGAAACTTTCCACACAACCTATACAACATATCTACACCAAAATCAAGGTCATATGGTCACAAAAAAATCGCACCAAGTGCTCTGCAAAACAGGGCAGAATTCGGCCCTTTCTCATGCAAGCTTTCCTTTGATTTTCTTTCCACTTTTTCAACTTATATCCACAGTTTAACACTTAATCAACATAAATAACACCCAAAATCATCATATCAGTCCAACATGTCCATTGTGGGATTTCATAGAGCCACTCAAATGATTTTCAACCAAATAAAGATACCCACATGAAGTACAAGCTTCCAAGGCCAAATTTAACTCACTAAAATCAAGTTTAAAAGGTTAGATGATTACCACCTTTGGATGATGAAAACTCAGAAATTTTTGGTCACTAAGAGCTCCAAGAAACCGTGAGAAAGCTGCTCTCTTCCTAGTCCAAGTGAGTCTCCAAGTTGTTGTGAGTTTGTGTGATGAATTTGGAGTAAAATGGCTGGATGATTGAGGTGAAATGAGTGAAATCTTTTGCTCCTTCTTTGCCTTGGTTTTCGGCCAGCTTGAGTGAGGAAGAGAGAGAGTATGACTGGTGATCAAGCTTCCCTTGGGTTTTCAACTCCTAGTAGTGTCGCGCGCGCGTTTCGTGTCCGTTTTCTCTCGGGTTTATTTCACTTGTGCACTAAACCTTTAATGTACTTCCTTTAACACTATTATTATTCACTCTTAGTAGTCTAAAAGATAATTTTCTAAAGTCCTTCAATTAGTCGCGCGCGTGAAAACGCGAACTTCCGACTCGTGCGCGATAAAGCGAAATTTCAAAGAAATTCTTGTACGATAATATAACTAACCAATACTAGGGTAATTAATCATAAAAATAACTATTTTAGAAATAAAAACATGATCTCAAATCTCCAAGGTCACTGTACTCTCAGATCGAATATTGCTTCCAAACGCGTATTCGTTATTTCTTACTAAACGAGCTTCCGAAAATTAAATTTACTAACGGGACGTTTTAAAAATATATGCAGGTCCTAGTTCCATGTAAATGGTTTTAAAATGGTTGAAATAAATTATTCGGGAAAAACGGGTGAATAAATAATTAATTAAGCCAGTAAAATAAAATAAAAATAAGAAAAATTGCGGGTCCTCACAGGGGGCTTGCATGGTAGACAAGTGTGTTAGGGGAGCATTAGGCAAGTGTATTAGGGGAGCATTAGCAAGTGTATTAGGGGAGCATTAGACAAGTGTTTTGGGTTTTAGCACAACACATGTAAAGGGAGGGGGTAGGTGGCAAGACAAGTGTTGAGTCTAGGAAAATTGGAAGAAAAAAAGACAAACAAAAGAAAATGAAAAGGAAAGAGCTGGCGGCTAGGGAAAAAACAGAGGAGGAAGGGAAAAAAGAAAAAAAAGGAGAAAAGGGTTCAATCTGGGGAAAAAAAGAAAAAAAAAACCAAGCGAGAGAGAGAGAGCTGGGCAGTGGCGGCTGAGGAACAGGAAAAGGGAGGAAACAACAGAAAGGAAAAAAGAAAGGGAGAGCTGGGGGTAAGAAACAAAAGCACGAAAAGCAGAAAAAAAAAAGAGGGTTTCGTAGGAGAAAAGGGAAGAAGAAAAGAGGAAAAGGGGAAGAAATCAGGAAGGGGGAATCTGGGGAAAGGTCTGGGGAAGTCTGGGAAATCAGGAAGAAAACAGAATAGAAAACTGAAAAGAAAAAACGAGAGAAAGAGCAGCAACAGGAAGAGAGAGTTTTCCCAGAAAATTTGCTATTCAAGCTGATTTTTCGCCATTTTGGGAGGCATTTTTACTGCTAAATCGGCTTCTTCTTGGAGATTTTAGGCGATATGGAACATCTACTGAGGCAGATCTTGAACTTTCGTTCAAGGGGTTTTACAAAATAACATCAGGAAGACGCCCAAATCGTTGCTCAAAGTAGCCTGCTCGCCAAGGCTTGCAATTTTTGTGACAAAAGCTCTCGATCGCGTTTCTTTGGAATCAGCACACATTTCTAGGCAGATCTGACGCTCATTCAACTGTGCTAGCATCTTCAGGTAAAAATGACTCTTGTTTTGTGGGTTTAAACATGTTTTTTTATGAAAAATAAGGCTATCGGATGTGAATCTTTTGAATGTTGCTGCTGTTTTGAGCTTTTGCTGGTTCTGTGACTTTGCCATGTTGTTTGGTTGATAAGATCTGATTCAGTAGGAGTCTATGGGACGTGTCTTATTAAGAAAATGGGTTTAGGATTTCCTGTGGGGTTATCTGATAAATCCATGAGTCTTTGCTTGATGTTTATGGTTGGTCTTCGTGTGTTTTGAACAAGCAAACCCAGAAAAATGGCATAAAACTTCAGGCAAGTCTGTGTTTGATGTTTCCTTGATCGCTGCTCCTCCTTTTCTTGTTGTTTTGTGTAATTTGATGTTGGTTTTAGTGTTAAACGGAGTAAGTTGCAAATTTTTGTTAGTTTGGAGATTGATTCGCATGATCTGCACATTTGATAAGGAAACCCAGAAACCTGCGAATGAACTTGGAACTTGCCAGTTTTTCCCATCTTAGATTACCTTTGTTTGCATGTTCAATCTTGTGTTTGATGAGGGTTTTATGGAATCTAATGAGTGTTGGGGTTCGAAGCTTTGTTTCAATTTTTGCAAGCTTCTTAGGTTACTAAATGGTTTGAAGTTGCAGAAATAAAAACAAAGCTCGTGGCTTTGCATGGGGTTTTTCCACAATTGTATTTTAACCCCTCAAGTTTCCACTTATTCTACTATGGCCCAGAAAATTGGAAATTTAATCAATTTTGTCCCTTTAACATGTTATTTTTCTTTGATATGATTTAATGTGATTTTTGGGATAGATTTTTAGTGAATTTTAGGATGAAATTTGGAGGTTTAATAATTTATGATAGATTCATAGTCTTTGATTTGGATTTTTAAGAAAATGGGTTAGATTTGGGTAGTATTTTTTGTTTGGGGTTTGATGAGAGGGTTTTGTTTTATTTTTCTGAATTTTAGCATTTAGTTTTGATAGACTTCATCTTAAGCCTTAATTCTATTATTTTCATTTAGACCCTTAATATTTGTAATAATAATAACTTGACCCCTCAAACTTCTTTAATTCTTTCAATTGGGTCCTTGCTTGTCTTAATTTGTTGAATAGGGGTTGTTCACTTTCATTTGAATGTTGGGATTGATTCACTTCGTGTTTATTTCCATTTCTTGTGATTATTTGTTAATTAAAGTGATGCCTTGACCCTTTTCTTTGTTTTGGAGGGTAAATAGGAAAAATTTTATTTCTTTAGATCACCAATTCAAGGGAGGTACACTCTACTCCTTTATTTTGATTTTACTTGATCCTATGTGCCACTATGTGATTTTATGTGTGAATTGCATGTTTTGTTTTTATTATTTCATTTATTTCTTTATTCAGTTTCTTTATTTAATTTTATATATTTATTTTAATTTAATTTTGGTTATTTGAGAGGCATTTAAATGGCCAAGATGCAATAGTTAGGTATTTATTTTATTCTTTCCCCCCTTAGATTGTAGTTAGGGCCCCCCCAATGTAATAGTTAGATCTTTATTCGCTTTATTTGTTTTGTGTGTTTTGCATGCCATATGTGTTTACTCGCTTTCTTAGGGCCTTTGCATCTAGATACCATGCTTATGTGCTATGTGTTTTACGTGATATTATGTGTTTATTTGCTTTTATCCTATTTTATATGATTTATTTGATTATAATAAATGCATGACGCCACCACACTAGTCCAACGCTAGTTGTGGCCCTTTTTCCGATTCCATACTAGTCCAATACTAGTTGTGGCCCTCATTTCTAATTTCTCACTAGTCCAATGCTAGTGAGAACTTATAGACATGGGCTAATCCAATGCTAGACCCTTAGGCACCATCCGCGCGCTAGATCATGTATGTGTGACAATTACTACATTTTCATGCATATTTTTACTTTTTAGGGTTTTTTTTTCATTTTGCGTAAACATTTTCCTTATATTATATATATCCCTTATCTCATATTCCCTATATATGTATCCCTTATCCCGTATTTCCCCCATATGTATATTCCCTACCCCTATGTGTGAAACATGACATGTAGACTTGCATTGCATTTAAGAAAAGGGTAAAATACACGGAACCCCCTGTATGATTTCGCAAAAAGACACCTTACCCCCCTATCGTTTAGAAACCTACACATAAACACCCTAAACTTCATAACTAAAGTGGAAATTGACCTATAGCCGACTGAGTTACCGGTAATCTGATCGATTCAGAGTTAGAAGAGGCGGAGAAGGCCGAAAACGAAAAGAGATGGAGGGTGGTTCCAATAGTAATCCAAGTTCGGCGGCGTGGTCAGCACCTCGGCTTCCCACTGACCAAAAAATCAGACGCATGAGCTTTTATCCGGCAATGGGGGAATGGTTGCCTATGTTCTGTTTCCCGTGCGCTACGAGCTTTTTATCCGGGGGATTACCCCTTTTAGATCTTGAAAGAGGGGGACATAAAGCCTTTACCTCTTGACAGAAAATCTGAAAGTACAGACACCAAGCCTATCTAGACGGAATAACCCTTTAGTAAGAGCAGGGAGCTTAGAAAAAGAACTGTAAACATTTAACTGTCGCTTATGAGCACCAATAGCAGCAAGTGAATCCGCAACCCCATTAGCTTCACGAAGACATGCAAGAAGGCAAATTCCTCTTAATTTCTCTAAATACAGGCCTTAATCCCATCGGCACAGGAAAACTTCATTCAACATTCCCACTAGCATCATCGAATCAGCTTCAAAAACTAAGTCAGTGAAAAAAGCAAACTACCGGCATAAGCAAAGCCAAAGTAAAAACGCCCTAACTTCAGCAACCAACGAATCCCACAGCATCAAAGTGATCAGAAAATGTGAACACCAAATTGCCAAGCTCATCTCTAATTACACCGCAGTGTGGATTGCATCGCATACGATGGAATAGCAGAGATAACTGATTTGATGAGTGTAGTTCTTCCTGCAAAGGATAGGCACTTGCTTTTCCACCCAGCAAGTCTCTTATTCAGCCTTCTCAACAAATTCTGCATAAGTACGACTTGTAACTCTGGAGTGAATTAAAGGCATGCCAAGATACTTGCCAAGATTTTGCGTACGGCTAACTCCCATATTATCACTAATTGTTTGGGTCAGATCGTCTAGAGTATTAGAGGAGCAGAAGAGCTTCGACTTTTCCAGATTGACCTTCTGACCAGACATCTCACAAAATTCCTGGAGAATATTTTTAAGTACCACTGCTTGATCCATACTAGCTTCAGCAAAGAGTACAAGATCGTCTGCAAAGAAAAGAGATTTTCGGTCCTGATCTCGAGGCCTTGACCGGCCTCCATTTACCTTTCTTAACTGTCTCGGTAATCAAATGCCCCAATCTTTCCATAGAGATGGCCTGAATGCAATTCATAATTAAAGTGATGAGGCCGTGGGGAAACCTGCCATTTCTAAAGTCTACCTCAGGAAACCCTAGCTGATTCACCAACAATTTAGTATACAAATCCCTTGTTTTACGATTTTTTTTCTTATACAGGATGAACAAGAGAGAGTCTATTCTTGATTCTCTCTCCCTCTCTATTATAAATGAGGGTATTTTGGGTATTCGACCTACAGCCGGTAACTCAGCTGGTTAAGAAGTCAATTTCCACTTTAGTTATGAAGTTTAGGATGTTTATGTGTAGGTTTCTAAACGATAGGGGGGTAAGGTGTCTTTTTGCGAAACCATAAGGGGGTTTCGTGCATTTTACCCTTAAGAAAATTAAAACTAAGTTAGATCATTTGCTTGATTAGATAGGAGAAATACCCCTCAAATATGGGATATGGACGAGTATGGCTCTCTAACCTTAGCACGCTCGTATTCCCTCTATTAAAGGAAAAAATTAAGTCACGAATTTTAGCCCCCCCCTCTGCACCCGTTATGATACATTTCTTTAGGTCATGTATATTTGTATAATTATTATTTTCTTTTCTTTCCTTCGAGTCTCATATTTTTGCATATTCGTGACCTCTTCAAAGAGTTAACTTGGGCATCACAATTAATGTGATTTGTACCAATTAAGTTTTGAAGTGATATTCCGACCCCCCGATATCCTCCTAGGGTTAGGTTTTTGCATCCATGTAGTGACATTTAAATGTGATAAATACTAGGTTAAAATAAGAAATTTTTTTATTAAATCACGCAACTAACTCTAAGCTAGGTTGAAAGAGTGCCTTGAATTTTATCCTTGTCTTCCCTTTCTTCAAATGTGAGTCCCGAACACTTTTCTTTCATTTTCGAAGATTTGGAGTTGTTTAAAAAGTGTTTTTTCTATTTTTTCTTTAAAAACTCATTTTAGGTGACTTGGTACACCTTAACTCAATACCAAGTGGCGACTCCTATTTTATTATTAAAAACCCTTTTTTTAAAACTATTATTTTGGGCCAAAAATCGTCGCACTTTTCAACCTCATTTAGGCCTTTTTTCTTTATTTATGTTCTAACAAATCAAAAAACTCACTTTTACTCCAAATTAATCAAAATTCATTTTATAAACTCGTAAATCCTAATTATTTATTTTTCATTCAAAAGTGGGGCGCGACAACTGGCTACTCCACTGGGGATTTAGAGAGTCCGAGCATTTGATTTAGCCAAACCTTTTCTTCTTCTAACCTTTTTATATATCACATTTGGAGGTTTTAAGTTGCATTTTTCCTTTTTAGGGTTTCTTACATTTCACACGTACAAATCGTCTCGATATTCGTGTATGTGATAAATAATGTGTTTATTTTCTTTCATTCACTTATGTTTAAATCGCGTTTGCATCTTGGGGAAGGGGGATAATCACCCTAGGACCTCCACCCGTATTTTATGGTATTTAATCCCTCCCTTCAAAAAGGGAGCACTTCATACGTGCATACGCTTTACTTTATAACCCCTCATTTCTTTTTACTTTTAGTGGTTGTCACACCACTCCACTCAATTAGGATTAGGATCGATCTACTTGGACATGTGGCCCTGGCACGACGTGCGCATAGCAATGTCCAAGGGATCACCCGAACCACCGACTCTTAGGCCTTGGGATTGATGACCTTTCGCCTTTGGTCTGAAGGTTTGGGAGTCTGAAAACCTTATCGAGTCTAGATGCATTAGTAAACCCAACCTCATGCATCCATACTAGAAATCACTTAGGATAGAGTCAACTGTACCTAATTAGGAACACTAGGCATGAAGGGAGGGATTCCGCCCCTCTTTCCTTATTTTGCTTTCTTTTCGCCTTTTGTATTATCTAATTGCCTAATGTGTTATGTGTTATTTGTTGAACTAACATTTCCTTGTTTTTCCATCTTTTACATTCACAAACATTAGAAAATAAGAGTTCTGGCGTGATACTCTTTTAGAACCTACCTTCTTAGATAGGTTATTGCACGTTTAAATTCCAATATATTGCATTCGTAGGCTAATAATTGCACATCATTCTAGGCTCACCCTGATATATGAAGGGTCCCTTAGGTCATGTTTTCATATTTAATGGTTTTGATAAATTGGCATCATGCATAAAATTTAGAGGGAATGCCATTTAGGGCCCATGTTAAGAATAAGCCAACCCTATATTTCCATGGGTATTTAACCCTATTTTGGGATTTTCACGTTTAAATTCATGTTTAACCGGAAAAGTGGGACCTGTAGGTAAGGAACTTGACACCAACTTCTTGTTTACAAAGGTGGCCCGCATTGCTTTCACCTAGTGAAATTAACCAAGTAGCCTCTCACTTAGGACCAATTGGGGATTTCAAGGACATCAAATCCGACGGCTACTTGGTAGAAGCTTTAATACACTTGTGGGACCCTATTCACTCCGCGTTTAGACTAGGCAAGAAAGAAATGACCATGACAATTAAGGAAGTTTCTAGTCTTCTCAATTTACCGATTCGTGGTACTGCCATAATATTCCCGTTTGTGTCTAACAAAGCCGAATTCTGCCATTTCATTGGGTTAAGGGAATCCGTAGTACAAGGGTCTGACCAAAGCATCGACGTGAGGTTCTTATTCGACTGATTCGCATTGAGGGATGGTTTCGAGAGACACTTAGGAGATTTCTCATTTATATCCAAGGTAATATGGGAACGTAAAAGGGTGTGGGTGTATGGATTGGTTATGGTCGGAACTTACCTTTTCCCAAGGAAAGACAAAAAGATAACTTTTAAACTCACCAAAGTCATGTCTGATCTGTTTCTAGGGATAAAAGATAGGCAATGCTCTATTGTTCCGACTATCTTAGCTGATATTTTTATAGCTTGCACTACATGTCAGAGAGGTGAAAAATTCTTTCATGGGTCGAATTTGGTTTTGCACACATGGGCTATGGAGCATTTCATGAGACGAGCACCTATTCCCGATAGTCTGCTGGTGTTTGGGTATAACTGGATAATCACGCATCATAAGAGGGTTAATGGAAATGATTCGCCGAGTAATGCATCCGAGTATGTGGATTTCTTAAAAAACTTGCCTGATCAGAATGTTAGATAGGTTTTAGATTGGACTAATTGTGTTAAACCCGTACTTCATACCAAGGCATCCGAATTCATTCCATTACTGGGCACCCAGGGTATCATGGCGTATAATCCGAAGAGGTTTCTCTGACCGAATTTATAGTTGTTTTTGACAAAAGGATGTGTCCAAATGAAATTCCGAGGAAGATTCCTATCATTGAGGCCTGGGGAACGTTGTCCGACGACGAGCACATCAAGTACATTCCGAAACTCAAGCAAAAATATGAGGATTGGCTTAAGGGTTTTGGTACACAAGAATCACAAGACAACCCGTCCAAGGAGGTCAAGAGATTGAGGGCTATTATCGAAGCCAAAGATAGAGAAAATTTGCAACTGAAGGAGTCCGTCAAATCTCACCAAGAGATGGCCGAAAAACATAAGGAGGCATGTGAAAAGATGCAAGAGAAACATCGAGAATTGAAAAGAAAATGTGGAGAATTGTGCGATGAAGTGGAACGTATGAGAAATCCTTACACTAGAGAATCCAAGAATGCCGTAATAGATAGGTTACAGAGGTTTAATGACTTTGTACGAGACCGTCTTCGAGGAATGATGTAAATAATGTTTATAAATGGCAATCTGAATTTTGAAATGACTTTTCTTTTATGTAAAATGGTGGTCAAAAGCAGGTTTGATAAACGAGTCCTTCTTTGAAGGTGCTGCATCATTTTAGGCCTACCCTTAGCACCCAAAGGGCCCCCCAATAGGACATGCATCCGAATTACTTTAAGTTTTACTAACTCGTGTCTTTTCTTTTTCTTTTTCTTTCTTTTTGTTAACAGTTAATCAAGAGGGAATCTAAATAGGGGTTTTTCCTAAATTTTCAGGTAATTGCAACATAGCTACGCGAAGAAACCCTATTATTACACGATCACGTAGCCAAGTTTTGAGAAATAGTATAAACATGAGTACACATCCTGAATCGTCCGATAGGCCTGTAACGACATCATCAACTGACCTGGAAAATTTGGGAGCTCAACTGAGCGAGGTGTTGAATAAATTTAATGAGTTAAGCATAGAGATGACCGCTCAACGGCGCGTGATTGATCAGTTGGTTACCGGTAGCAGCGGCGATGTCCAGCCTGATCCCCTACCTGCCGGTCAAACTGAACCGCAACTAATACTTTTACCCTATATTCAAACCTCTTTTGCTTCACATGCCATAAATCCACCTGAGGAAGCTTTCACTTATCCCACTCATGACCTACCACACACCTACACACCCAACATCCAAACCAATCCTCCTCACCCTCAAATTTCCCAAAATTATCCACCTGTTAGTCTGAACATGCCACTTGAATCTCAAGGCCCATATTACTATTCCACTATTGAACCATTCACACTAGACACCGCTGCCCAAGGAAAAGTTGAAATAGGAGAATCCTCCGCGCCAATTGACAAGAATCTATTAAAGAAGTTGGACTGATTTGACAAATTCATAAGGAAGAGCCAAGGCTTGAGCAAACAAGGTGGCTTGGATTATAACGAGTTGTGTCTGTTCCCTGATATGCAATTGCCCGTGGGTTTTAAAGCACCCAAATTTAGCAAGTATGACGGAACGGGTAACCCCAAGACGCATCTCCGAATGTTTGCCAAAAAATTAGGAAAGCCAATAGATGACGAGAATCTGCCAGTTCGGTTATTCCCTGAAAGCTTGGAAGGCGATGCACTGGATTGGTATTCCAATTTGAAGCCTGATGAGATGAGGACCTGGATGGAGTTGTCAATTGTGTTTGTAAGACAATACGAGTATAATTGCGATCTTGCTCCAACGAGAACCACACTTGAGGGGACTAAAAGAAAGCCATCTGAAGATCACAAGACGTATGCAAAGAGATGGAGAAAATTGGCTGCCAAGGTGGAACCTCCCATGACTGAAGAAGAAATTGTTCGTATCTTCATCAAAACTCATGACCCGTCCTATTTTGAGGAAATTTTTTCGCATGACCGGGTGTTCTTTCGCAGAAATTGTTAATAAATTGGAAGAGTATGACGAGTTTGTGAGAGCAGGGAAGATTGTTAATATGTCAGCTTTAAAATCGCAATTGGAAGCAATGCAAAATCAAGGCAGCAGTAGTAAAAAGTCTCAGTTCAAGAAGAAAGAGGTGGAAGCTTCATTTGTCTGGAACCAAGACCCTTCTTTCCGACCTAGATACCAACAATAGCCCACTTATTCACCCTGTTACACATACCAACCACGCTCTCGACCTGTTTATCAAACTACGCTTAACCATCCTCGACCCCGACCCAATTACCTAAATACACTCACAACACCCTTTCATATTCCCCCACCTAATTTTCAAACTAGATCTCGCCCTCCTTATAATCCAAGACCTACTTTCCCAGCCAACCTGAACTATACCTATCAACAAACCAATGACACCCAAAACCCAACCCCATACCGAACCTTTACCAATTTAGGTCAGCCTATTGATCAATTATATGAACAGCTCAAAGCCGCGGGAAAAATTGGTACGATACCTCCCAAAACTTACCCTAAGGGGATTCTGTGAGGACCTAAAAATTTACTTATGTTATCTTATTTACTGGCTTATTTAAATATTTATCCACCCGTTTTCTTCGAATAATTTATTTCAACCTTTTTAGACCCAATTACATGGAACTATGGCTTACATGTATTTTTAAAATGACTTGTTAAGAAAATTAATTTTTGGAAGGCTAGATAAGTGAGAATAGTGAATACGCGATTGGAGTCAATAATCGAATCGAGGATACAATAAGTTTTGAAAATTGGAGACTTGTACATTAGTCTTAAAATAGGTATTTTTATGTTTAAATACTCAAGTATTAGTTAGTGACACTATCGTTATAAGAATTTCTTGAAAATTTCACTTTATCGCACACAAATCGGAAGTACGCGTTTTCACATGCGCGTTTAATTGAGGGACTTTAGACCCTTATTTTTAGACCATTAAGAGTGAATAATAATAGTATAAATGGAAGTGCATTAGAGGTTTAGTGCACAAGTGAAACAAACTCGAAAGGAATCGAGCACGAAACGCGCGTGTACGCACACTATTCTTAGTTGACTTTTGGAGCAATTCTTGTCCACAAACTTACAAGCTTCACAAGGAAGCTTCTTCATCAGCAACATCACTTCCTTTCTTCCTCTTAGCAGCTGAGCTTCACCAAGAAAAAAAGAAGAACAAAACCCATCATCATTCCACTTCAAATCTTGCACCTTTTCTCCTCAAAATTTACACACACTTTGCAAATCACTTGGAGAGCAACTCAAGCTAGGAGAGGAGCTTCATCTCACGATTTTTCTTGGGCTAAAAGAACCGAAATTTCTGTCTTGATCATCTAAGAAAGTAAGTGATGATCAACCTCTCAAATCTTGACTTATAGAAGTTATATTGCACTTATAAGCTCATATATTCATGTGGGTAGCTTTATTTATGTTGGAGATTTGGTGTGTGGGCTCTATGAAATCCCACAATGGCTTGGTGGACTGATTTGATGATATTTGATGTTGTTTATGTTGGATTAGTATTTAATCTAGTGGAAATAAGTTGTGTTGTTGAAAGAAAACTCAAAGGAGTGAGTTGAGCAAAAAGGGACAATTCTGCCCTTGCTATGTCCGTGCACCTTAGTGCATTTTTTTGTGGTTCTATTGACTTGTTTTTGATGTAAATATGTTGTGTGGGTTGTGTAGAAAGTTTCATAAAAACATTACGTGATTTGGATGGTTAAATGTTGAGATTTCGAAGTTCTAGCAAAACTGGAAACGGGTGTCCAGTGTACTCTGGCAGTGTTTTGGTTTCGGTCATAACGTTTTACTCCGACGTCAAAATTGAGTGCCGTTTGTGGCACTAGAAACTAGACATTCCCAGTTTTCCAATGGTTCAAAATTCACGTCCTTATTCCATCTGAGCTAGCCGTACTAACCTTGTAAATTTGCCTGTTCTGTTTCTCGTCTGTACTGGAAGCCCTGTTTTGAGCTGCGATGTGATGCTCAAATATGAGCTAGTTGTGGACCGATTTTGAAAATGATTTCTTCTAAGACATTGTAGCTTTATGAATCTAGGTTTCAAATCCACCAACCACGCTCAATTCCAAGTTAAATTGAGTGATTTGTAGCCGAAGTTCGAAACTGACTCAGGGATTGAAAACCCTCTTTTTGGCTAGTTGATGCCTTAACCTTGATTGGGACTTGTTGTTTCGAAATTCTTGGTGTTAACCACCTAGCAAACACATCTTGGATGTTCTTAGATATTTTATACATAAATGAACCATATTTGAGATGTTTTCATTGGCCGAATATTTAGAAAAGGAAAATTTGCATACAAAGACAGATTTGCCTTGGAAATTCGTGGGACTTTAGTGATTTTTTTAACTGACTTCCAGTGTGAATTTTTGTATCAAAATTTACAGAGGAATATCCCTTATATGGTAGTGTAATACTGCCAAATTTGGTGTCATTCCAAGTCCATTTCGATACTCAACCAAAGTCCCAAAGTTCGTGGTTTAAACCTGGAAATTATCTAAACGGTCTCACTTTTTCAGCAACTTTGAGCTGCTATATCTTGGCGCTCAAAACTCCGATTCTTGTTCTGTTTGTTGTGTTTTAAACTTTGTTTGTAACTCTAATTGAGTTCCAAATTTCAGAGGCTAGCTCACAATCTGTGAATTTTTCCGAATTTCCAAAGTTGGCCAAAAACCAACCCAAAACTGTCTTGGTAAGCCTAAAATAGCAACTTTGAACTGAATTTTGAATATCTTCCATTTGGAATCATGGAAAAGTGTCTTCTAAGAACCTTTAGTACTTTGAGTCTAGTTTCCAACGGTATAATGTTTCTAATTTTTGGACTTATGGAACTCGAGATATGATTTTTCCAAGTAGTGTCGCACCAAGCGCGAAATTTTTCTGATTTTAAACAAAGTACTCTCTTAAGCACTTTTAACCTTCCTTTGAGATGGTTGATCCATTTTAGAACTAATTTCATGGTTAGATTCAAGGTTCCTTAGAACTTTAAACCTTTGTTTTAAATCTTGATTTCTAAATGATTAAACCCCTCTTTGAAGTATTTTCTTGGTTGTTCAACTTCCTTGGTTAATGGCACCTTATTTTATACTTGAGAGATGGATTTCAACCTCTATTTTTATGCCCTCGATTTCCATGAGTTTAAGCTTTAAAAAATGGAGCATCTTAACTTGAGTGATTCTTGGAGAATTTCACTAGTTTTTCTACTCAAAACTTGGAACCTTTGGCTTTGACGTTTACAATGAAATTAGGGAAGTTTTGAATGAGTTTTTACTACATTAGTTTGAAAATGTGAACGCTCTTTGTATTTTTAAGTTCGGATGTGAGATTAGAAGTTTTGAGGAATGAAAACCATCTACCTTTTTCTCGATTTTCGTGCTGAAAGTAAATTGGTATTTTCTTTTGGAGTTGAGATTATTTACCAAGACTTAACTCGAAAACGACTTGTGAGCTCGCTTTGAGCGTTATTTCAATGATTTAACGAGAAAGACTCCTTTAACTTGACTTGAACTATGACCTTGAGAGTGGGGAGCGAGAAAATGTTTTCTTATTAACCTTGGCCGAGTACCTAGGTAATCATGAATGTGCATGTCTCAGGTGGTCATGAGAATGCTGAAGAGCTCGTCTGACTTCTCGCTTTGCTCCTCTTTGCCTTGACTTTCGGTGAGTGTCAAGTGCATGGTTTGCTGCTTCTACTTGATTTATTTTGCTTAAATACATGAATATTACTTGATGAGACGAGTGTGTATTTAATCGCACTAGTTCTCCTTTACCTAACGTGCTACTCAACTTGTTATGTGATTACTCGAACTTTTTTTGCATTGACCTTGGTTTTGAAGTCGATTGGAGTGAATCTCCTCGACTCATAATTGAACTGTATGACTGCCGATTGGAGTGCGCTCATCGGCTTATAACGGTATTTGTTGATTGGATTGAATGTCATCGACTATTATAATTGTAATCGTATAATCGAGTCTTTGAACGATAGCATGTACCACACGATTCAGGTGGGAAGTACCTCTCATGTCGTCTCAGAACCATAAACCATTCTAAGTTGATTGGAGCGATGTCTCGTCGACCACTAAGTGATAGTATGTACCACACCGATTCGGGTGGGAGGTACCTCTTCATGTCGATTCAGAGTCATAAATAAAGCATATGTCGATTGGAGCGATGTCTCAATCGACCACTGAGCGATAGTATGTACCACACCGATTCGGGTGGAGGTACCTCTCATGTCGACTCAGAACCACAAACACATAATCGATTCCCTGAGCGATAGCATGTACCACACCAATTTGGGTGGGAGGTACCTCTCATGTCGACTCAGAACCATAAATGGAATAAGTGAAATTCCACCGACTTAATTAGCTACACGGGTGACGGAATGTCATCATGAGAAAGTTTTGGATTGAACTTTGGCGAAGCAAGTAGGAATTAGCTCTTGAGAGCTCATGTATCCTCAGTAAAGGTGTTTAATTGAAAATTGTGAATTGCTTGAATGTTACAGCTTTATTTCTCGCTTAAATGATATTGTTATTTAAATTACGTGTTTTGCATGTTTTCTTGGCCTCACGAGCATTCGCTCACCCCGTAGATTTGTTTTCCTTAACCGGAGCCGAAATGGAAGGAATTATGGAGAGGTCGACTTGATGGCCCTTTTGATTAGAATATTAATGTAATTGATTAGAATACTTTTGGGAGTCTGTATTTTGGGGAAAGTGATGTACTTTTGAGAACTTGAGTTGTAACACTTGAGAAATTCTTTTAAGGAAGTGACTTTTCTTACTTCGACTGTCATTAGTTGATTATCTTAGGTTTGAATTGAAATTGTATCGAGTTCCGGCGAGAGCTGGGCAGGCGTTCCGCGGATACCCTTGGGTTCGCCCTTTGAAAAAGTGGGGGCATCAAAGATTCCTGCTGGTTATGATCCTCAAGTCATTTGTGCTTATCATTCTAGAGTTCCTGGACATTCTACTGCCAATTGTTGGGCACTTAAGTATAAAATTCAGGACATGTTGAGGCCGGAAACATAGTTTTGAGAAGGAGAGATGAACAAGGACCTAGTGTTAGCAAGAATCCTCTTCCTGCGCACAAGGATACTGTTGGAGCTATTACCATAGATGAGGAAATCAAGGAATCTACGTAATACATTGTAGATGAAGCTCAGATAATGGGGGTCACTGGAGAACCATTCATATTGGAAGAAGAAGCCTACGAAATCAAGCAAAAAGCCAGTACTTTTGTTTTGGACGTGATACCTTTCGAATGTGAGCCTTCAGAGCTTGTAATACTTGAGTTGCCTGAACAAGCACATGTTCTTAACCTACAAGAAGTCCCATGAAATTATAGTGAGACTATATTATTGATTGGAGGAGAAGAAGTGTCCAAGAAAGAAGTGGCTGCCATCACTAGATCTGGAAGAATCATAAATGAACCCGCAGTTAACGAACCATCAAAAGCGAAGGAAAATGTCGTGCCAACAAAACCAGCGGTGACCGAAGAAGAGGTTTTCAATTTCCTTAGGATGCTGAAGAAAAGCGAATATAAAGTGATTGAGCAAATTTCCATGTTAAATCTGCTCTTAACTTCGGAACTTCATAGAGAGGTTTACCCAAGGTGTTAACTGAGGCTCAAGTGCCTAAAAATATTCCGGTTGACAAATTCACTCATATAGTCGAGCATGTTTTGACTTCTAACTAGATTTCTTTTTCTGACGAGGACTTAACTTTTGAGAGGATTGGACACAACAAGGCACTGTATATCTCAGTCCGTTGTAATGGGAAGTTATTGTCGAGAGTTCTGATAGACAACGGATCTGCTTTAAATATCTGTCCATGGAATACTTTAGTTAAGTTGGGTTTTCAAGAAGCTAAACTCCGGCCATCTGCGACTGTGGTGAGGGGGTTTGATGGAGCACAAAGAAAATCATTGGGAGAAATGGATTTAGTGCTAGAAATCGAACCTGCCCAATTCCAAGTCATGTGCCAAGTTTATGAATTTCTCAAGCGCGTATAACATTCTACTCGAGCGACCTTGGATTCACACTTCGGGCGCTATACCATTTTCGCTCCATCAGATATTGAGGTTTGTGGTGAACGGCCAATTGATCACAGTGTTTGCAGAGGATGATTGCACTATGATCGTCAATCCCACCTTGGAAGAAGGAAGTGGTAGAAAACCTTTGGTTTCTCCTCACCATGTGGCTGATATTGTCTCAGTAGGATAGGTGTCTAAGGAGAAGTCAGTGGTAGGAATGAATTTACCAGAAACCAGCGTTATGATGGCTAAAGAAATGATTCGAGGAGGATAAGAGATAGGCAAGGGTCTCGGGCGTAATTTGCAAGGAATTCTCGAACCAATAGAGTTTCAAGGAAAAAAAGACACATTTGGATTAGGGTTTCAACCTACTGCCAAGGACAAGAAAGAAATGTTGGATCGTAAAAGAGCAGAAAAGGAAGGAAAGCAAATTATCAGGAGTATCCGACCGTTGTATTGCACTTTTCCCTATCCATCAGAAGTGATTGGACCTGAAGTGGACCCGATCGAGGAGATAGATATTAGTTTGTCTGAGCTATTTGTGGGGTCACTTATAAAGGTGAGCCGTCAGAGGATCCAAGATTTCCAGAGGTTTCCATGGAAGCAATGACGAACTGGACCGTTGATTTTCTTCCCTCCCGAAGGGAATTTCGATAAATTTAGGGGTTTGCCTTTGGTTGAGAGATCTGAAAGAAATCATGTGCACTGTTCATCTTTTGCATTTCAGTTTTATAAATAGTTTTGAATCAAATGTCTTTTCAATGCAAGTCTTATAGCATCTCTTTTGTTAATTAGCATATTATGACGTTTTGTCCTTTATTTCGAATTTCAATGAAATGCACAGTGTTCATTTTCTAATTGTTTTACTTACACGTTGTTGTATCTATTTCATTCTTTTTCAGATTGCCAAAATAAAACACATTGACCCTTTGGATATCATTATTCCTGAATTTGATGATTGCAATCTCGATATCTCTCACGGATTTGAAATTATGGAATCAGAAATTCAAGACAAGAGCGATAACGAGGAAGAATCTGAGTCTTTGTTAAAGAATCTTGAATAATATGAAGAGAAATCCAAATCGAACTTAGAAGAAACAGAAATAATTAATATTAGCACTGAAACCGAGGTTAAGGAGATAAAAATTAGCATTCATTTGAATAAAAAACAGAGAAAAGAGATGATTGAGTTTTTGACCATGTTTCAAGATGTGTTTGTTTGGTCCTATGATGACATGACGGACATTTCAACAGACATAGTGGTTCATCGAGGGACGGATTAGATCGAGAAGCAGCTCAATGCCAGAATCATCATGGTGTCTCATTATCCCATTTAGCTTTCAAATCCAGTACCTGTTCCGAAGAAAAAATGAAGAAGTGCGAGTCTGTGTCAATTACAGGGATCTCAATAAAGCCAGTCCAAAAGATGATTTTCCGTTGCCAAACATTCATATTCTTCTGGACAATACCGCAAGGCATGAAATTGAATCTTTCTGTAATTGTTTCGCCGGGAATCACCAGATCTTGATGGCCGAGAAAGATAGAGAGAAGACTGCTTTCATTACTCCGTGGGGAACCTTATGCTATCGGGTAATGCCGTTTGGATTGAAGAATGCTGGAATTACCTATCAACGGACTATGACCACTTTGTTCCACTACATGATTCATAAGGAGATGGAGGTTTACGTGGATGATATTATCATTAAATCCAAAAAAGTTGAGGATCATCTGATGGACTTAAAGAAATTATTCGAAAGATTGAGAAAATACAACTTGAAACTGAATCCTGCAAAGTGTGCTTTTGGAGCTCCCGCCGGTAAATTTTTAGGATTTATTGTCAGTAAAAAGGGAATTGAGATCGATCCGGCGAAAATCAAAGCAATACGAGAGATGCCTATACCGAAGACTCAAAAGAATGTGAAGAACTTTTTGGGGAAGATTAATTTTATCGGCAGATTTGTCGCTCAGTTAACAGCCATATGTGAGCCTTTGTTCAAGTTATTGAAAAAGAATGCGCCAATGCACTGGAATAAAGAATGTCAGCAAGCTTTCGATAAAATCAAGGATTACCTGTTGAGCCCTCCGGTTTTAGTGCCACCTAAACCCGGTCGACCTCTGATCATGCACCTATCTGTGTTGGATGAAGCTATGGGATGCGTATTGGGACAACACGACGAGTCGGGGAAGAAGGAGCAAGTCATCTATTACTTCAACAAGAAGTTCACTATGTATGAGGTATTCTTTTCTTGAGAGGAGTTGCTGTGCTTTAGCCTGAGCCGCTCGAAAGTTAAGGTATTACTTACTCAGTCATACTACCAACCTCATTTCCCGCTCCGACCCTTTGAAATATTTGATAGGAAAGTCTATGCCGACGGGACGTATGGCGAAATGGCAGATGGTTCTTTCAGAATTTGACATCATTTTCACCACGCAAAAGGCAATCAAGGGCCAGACTATAGCAGATCACTTGGCTGAAAATCCAAGGGAAGATGATTATCACCGCTTCACACTTATTTTCCAAATAAAGAGGTCCTGTTCATTGGTATAGCAGAAGATATGAATGATCAATGCCCTGAGTGGAGACTATTCTTTGATGGTGTTTCAAATTCTTTCGGAGTTGGTATCGGAGCTATTCTAGTATCGCCTAAAGGAAAACATTATCCCGTTCCCGCTAAATTGTGATTCTTCTACACTAACAATATGGCTGAATATGAGGCTAGCATTTTTGGATTAAAAATGGCGTTGGAGATGGAGATCAAGGATTTAATAGTGTTCAGTGATTCCGATTTGCTCGTGCATCAAACACTCAAAGAATGGATCACTCGAGATTCAAAGATCTTGCCATATCATTGCAGTTTACTAGATTTGGCAAACAAAATTCATAAGTTTGGAGTTCAGGCACATTCCACGTACCAGAAATGTTTTTGCTGATACTCTGGATACTTTATTTTCAATTATTCAACATCCAAACGGGTTGGTGATTGAACCTATCCAGATTCAGTTACAAGAAAAGCATGCACATTGTTTGGTCATAGAAAAATCTTCTGATGGCCATCCCTGGTATAACGATATCAAGGAATTTCTCAAAACGGGGTCTTATCCTCCAGGGGTTGATACGACTGCTAAAAGCTTCTTGCGCAGATTATCATCCAAGTTTTTCTTAAACGAAGAAGTGGTCTACAAAAGGACATCAGACTTGGGCCTTCTGAGATGTGTTGATGAAGATGAAGCAGATTATTTGATGAAAGAAGTACACAGTAGTGTATGCGGATCACATATGAATGGGCATTTATTAGCAAAGAAAATCACGAGAACAGGATATTTTTGGCTTACTATGGAGTGATTGTGTAGTTTTTGTCAGAAAATGCATTAAATGTCAATTGCATGGGGATGTTATGCGCACTCCTCCCATAGAATTACACAGTATGACTGCTCCTTGGCCATCTTCAATGTGGGGTATGGATGTAATTGGAACCATTGACCCTCCTGCTTCAAACGGGTATCGATTTATTCTGGTGGCAATTGAATATTTTACTAAGTGGATCGAAGCTAAGTCTTACAAGCATGTGACTAAGAAGGTGGTGACCGATTTTCTAAGAAAACATATCATTTGTCGTTTTGGCGTACCAGAAACATTAATCACCGACAATGCCAAGAATCTCAACAATGACATGGTGGATGGATTGTGCGAGCAGTTCAAAATCAAACATCGAAATTTCACTATTTATAGACCGCAGATGAATGGAGCTGTGGAGGCCATGAATAAGAATTTGAAGAAGATAATCCGTAAAATGACTGAAAGGCATCGTGATTGGCACGAAAAGTTTCCCTATGCATTAATGGCATATAGAACGGCTATTCGGACTTCTATTGGGACAACGCCTTACAACCTCATGTACGGAATAGAAGCAGTTTTGCCAGTTGAGGTTGAAATTCCTTCACTGCGCATACTAATGGAGGCCAAACTGGATGAAGCTGACTAGATTAAACAACGTCATGAGCAGTTGTCTTTGATTGATGAGAAGAGGTTAAATGTCATTTGTCATAGTCAGTGCTATCAAAAGAGAATGGCCCGTGCTTACAATAAGAAGGTCAAATTACGACTGTTCAAAGAAGGAGACAAAGTGGTTGAAACGGATTTTGCTAGTATAGGAGGAGGCCAAAGGCAAGTTTGCCCAAAATTAGCAGGGCCCTTTTTATTGTCAAGAAGGTATTGCCTGGTGGAGCACTTGTTCTCACAAAAATGGATGGACAAGTTTCCCCCAACCGATTTATTCGGATATGTGTAAGAAATTCTTCATCTGATAAATGGAAGTTTCCTTTTAGGGTTAATGCGAAAAATGGAATGAAAGTCAGGCCTTCTTCCTTTCCAATTAAACATGATATCCCTAGTTATCCCTTTTGAATATTCAGAGTAAATTATTTTGTTTGGCAACCCCTGAGAACCGTAAACCCCACACTGGGGCAAGTTTAGTTGAAAGAGAAAAAAAAAGAAAAGAGAGAAAACCTCAAAAGGTAAAAAAAATGATAGGGGAACAAAAGCAAAAGGAAATTAAAGAAAAGAATCTCAGTTGAGAATAAATTGGGGCAATTTTAGTTTAATCCTAAATAGGGTTAATATGAAGATGCGATCTCAGGTGATTTAAACGCATATAAAATCTACCTTCAAGCCTTAACCTTTCTTAGCACCCCACCAGACCCCATTACAAACGCCGAAAGTCTTGAATTCTGTTCTTTGTATCACCTCTTTTAGGAAATTTTGTAATCAAATGGCAAATGATGCCAATACACCTTCACCAATTTTGCAAGGGAATGATTGTCACACTGATGCCATCATTTCTCAAAACACATTTCCAAATTGATAAGGGCTATCGGCAGGATTTGTTTATCAGGTGAAAACCCAAAAGGGCACCTTTGAAAAAAAGAAAAGAAAAAAAAGGAAAAAAGAAAGAAAAAAAAGAAAAAATAAAAGAAAAAAAAGAAGAAAAGGAAAAGGTAAAGAAAATGAATAAAAGAAAATAAAAGGGTAGGGGCAATCTTAGTGAAAATCCGAAAAGGCGTTAAGGTAGGGTTTTATGTTAAAGGTGAGTTTGGATTGGAATGGCTGGTGACTCGGTTCATTTGAGTTTCTCTTCACGATTGTGGTTCTTTTGCCAGCATTGAACTCTGGAGGGATGATATCCAATGGGTCAAACGTGCCATTTTGTTCGAGAATTGAAGGGTTTTGATTCATAAAACGTAAACTTTTGAGTGTATAGATTCATTTCTTTAAAATCAGTTTCTCTTTCTTTCAATAAAAAATAAATGGTTATTTTCATGTTACTGAAATTTTCATTTTTGTGTGAATATAATATTTTTTCATGTGTTTCATAGTCTCACTTACCTTGTTGGGTTTATCAAATGGCAATCCTTGTGATTTATTGAAAGCATTGGAAGTTATGAAAATTTAATGCAGTTCGTAGAGCAAAACTGAGTTTTCGCAATAGCAGAGAAAAATGTTCAAAAACTCATATTTACACATTTCTCGAAAGCGGGTTTGATCGGATAGTGGCGGTATTATCTGTCATTATGATTGTTTTTGTTTTGCAGGTCCAAATGTCAAAAACATCACATTGGGGCAAATTTTTGAATAAAATTAGCTTCCTTCATCAAAATCTTCGAAGTTTTACAGGAAAACATTCTGCAAAAATCTTTCCGATTATCACGGCAGACTCAGGTTTTACCCCACTGACCGATCATCACGGCAGGATCGGGTTTTATCCCACTAACCAATCATCATGACAGGCTCGGGTTTTATCCCACTGACCAATTTTACGGCAGGTTCGGGTCTTTATCCCACTGACCGATTATCATGGCAGGCTCGGATTTTATCCCACTGACCAATTTTACGGCAGGCTCGGGTTTTATCCCACTGACCGACGTTATTTTATGGTTGACTCGAGTCTTTATCCCACTGACCGATTATCATGGCATGCTCGGGTTTTATCCCACTGACCTTTTTTCTATGTTTGCCTATTTCAACTCACGGCAGAATAACTACAAGTACGTATTTGGTGTCTACGTCTTTGTCTCGAATCTCTTCGAAACTCAGACAAAGAGAGGTAAGCTGTAAACACCAAATTTTCATTTATTTAATTCAATTTTAGCTCTATTTTTTTATTATTATTCTTTATTCTTGTTTTATTTTATTTTAATTGATTAAATGATAGGTAGTGTTTATTTTTGCTTATTTTTATAAATTAGATTCATCATTTTTCTTTAAGATATTTTTTTGCATTAAATTTCAAGGAAAATTCTCACAAAAATTCAAAAAAAATGTGTTTTTAATCATTTTTAGATTCAATTTCTTTTAAATAAATGAAAATTTTGCAATGCATTTGCAATTAGGAATTAACATTTTTGTTTACCTAAATTGATTTTGAAATACAAAAATATAATAAATAAATAAAAATAAGAAGATAGGTGGGAGGCTTGCATGGTAGACAAGTGTGTTAGGGGAGCATTAGGCAAGTGTGTTAGGGGAGCATTAGACAAGTGTTTTGGGTTTTAGCACAACACATGTAAAGGGAGGGGAGTAGGTGGCAAGACAAGTGTTGAGCCTAGGAAAATTGGAAGAAAAAAAGACAAATAAAAGAAAATGAAAAGGGAAGAGCTGGCGGCTAGGGAAAAAATAGAGGAGGAAGGGAAAAAACTATCATTCGGATAATCCTCACAAAGTTACACTATTGAAGTAATTTTCTCACACAAGAAAAGCTTCTATGAAATTTACACAACTAAGAGTACAAATCTTCCTTGAAGAGTATTTTCTCACTAAAATCACTCTTGATATGATGTGATTTCAACGAGCAAAAGTTCTTCTGAAGTGGTTGACTTTGTTCTATTTATATGAGACCAAAAAGTTCTTCAATTAATGCTTCCAACGGATAGAAGGCAGCCGAAAAGCAACTATCCGTTGGTAGTGTCGGACGTTCGGTGGACCTATTTCTTGCGTCCGAACGCAGGCAGTGAGCTCAAGAAAATTCTCAAATTATTTCGGACGTCCGGTACCTTTAGTATATGCGTCCAAAGGTAGGGAGTGAAACTGAGAATTCTTCTTCAATTCTTTTCGAACGTCCGGTGCCTCCAAAGTTTTGCGTCCGAAGTGTCGCAATGTTTGTCGGACGTCCGGTGCTCTGATGATGTGCGTCCGATCGAAGTCAGTGAGCTTAGAAGGAATAACTTAATATCTTCGGACGTCCGAGAGTGGAGTTCTTCATGCGTCCGAAGTTGCCCAATGATTGTCGGACGTCCGATCCAGTATTTTTGTGCGTCCGACAGCCGCTTCAGTATTCTTTGTGCTTAGTTTTTGAACCTGTTTTACTCTATTTCTGAAAAGGTCTATTAAGAAAATATTAGTAACATCCATTTGTTTTGTAATCATCAAAAACTACGGACTGAGATAAACAGGGCCCCCAAATGTAATAGTTAGGGATTTATTTGCTTTATTTGCCTTGTGTGCCTTGCATGCTTGTGTGTTACGTGTTACTCGCTTTCCTAGGGTATTACATCTAGATATTATGCTTATGTGTTATGTGATTTATATGTTTATTTGCTTTATTATGTTTGCATGATTTATTTGATTATATTAAATGTGTGACGTCACCACACTAGTCCAACGTTAGTTGTGGCCCTTTTCCCGATTCCACACTAGTCCAACGCTAGATGTGGCCCTTTGTTCCGATTTTCCACTAGTCCAACGCTAGTGAGGACTCATAGATGTGGGCTAGTCCAACGCTAGACCCTTAAGGACCATCCACGCGTTAGAACATGTTTGTGTGACAATCACTACACTTTTATGCATATTTGTTACTTTTTAGGGTTTTATCATTTTTGCATGACATTTCCCTTGTATACACATCCCTTATCCATATTTCCCTATATATACCCCTTATCTCATATTTCCCTCTATATAACCCCATGTGTGACACATGACATTAGACTTACATTTCATATAAGAAAAATTAGAGAGAGGCTAGTACACTTGTTTGATTAGATTAGGAAATACCCCTCGAATATGGGATATGGACAAGTTTGACTTTCTAATCTTAGCACGCTTGTATTCCCTCTATAAAAAGGAAAATTGAAGTCACGAGTCTTAACTCCCCGCACCCGTTATGATGCATTCCTTTAGATCATGTGTATTTGTATATTATTATTTTCTTTTCATTTTTTAGAGTCTCATATTTTTACACATTCGTGACCTCTTCAAATAATTACTTTTGGGCATCGTAATTAATGCAATTTGCACCAATTAAAATTCAAAGAGACATGTTGACCCCGATACATTATGTCTAGGGTTTGCATTCATATAATACGTCCAAATGTGATAAATTTTTAGGTTGAAAATAAGAAATCTTTGACTAAATCACGCAACTAGCCTTGGTTAGGTTGAAAGGGTATCTTGGATTTTATCCTTACCTTCTCTTTCTTCAAATGTGACTCCCGAACACTTTTCTCTGATTTTCGAAGATTTGGAGTCGTTTAAAAAGGGTTTTCTCCACTTTTTTTTAAAGTTTCATTTTTAGGTGACTTGATATACCTTAATTCAATACCAAGTGGTGACTCCTATTTTTTATTAAAAACCCTTTTTAAACTATATTTTGGGTCAAATCGTCGCACTTTAAGTCCCATTTAGGCCCATTTTTCTTTATTTATTTTCTTTTTAAATCAAAAATTCATTTTTAATCAAAAATTAATCAAAACTCATTTCTCAAGTAAAAATTAATCAAGATTCATTCCTTTATTAAAAATTCATTTTTTACTCAAAATAAATAAAAAATCCATTTTATGAAACACCGTAATTTTTATTTTAAAAATGGGACGCGATAGCTTGGCGACTCCACTGGGTGAAGTCTTAAAAAATCACCAAAAACTTTTCCAATGGGTGGAAAGACACGTTAATGGGTTGGAAGACCCGGTCCTGCCGAGGTTGGAAGACACGTTAGTGGATTGGACCCAATGCTAACGGTGAAAGAAGCCACGTTAATGGGTTAAACTCGATGCTAACGGATATAAGAGACACGTTAGTGAGATAAACTCGATGCTAACGGTGAAAGAAAAGACACGTTAATGGGTTAAACCCGATGCTAACGGTGATAGAAAAACAAAACACACGTTAGTGAGATAAACTCGATGCTAACGGTGATAGAAAAACGAAACACACGTTAGTGAGATAAACTCGATGCTAACGGTGATAGAAAAACACACGTTAGTGAGATAAACTCGATACTAACGGTGATAGAGAAAAACACGTTAGTGGGTTGGACCCGATGCTAATGGTGAAAGAAAAACACGTTAGTGAGATAAATTCGATACTAACGGCCAAAGAAAAACACACGTTAGTGAGATAAACTCGATGCTAACGGTGATCGAAAATAAAACACACGTTATTGCATGAAAAAAATTCTTGAATACTTACCTGAAATTGTTTTTTTTCAAAATTGCCCCAGTTTGAATCAATTTTTGTACAACCAATCATTTGCTTTGCATTGTGGCATTGTTGCTTCTCCTTAAGGCCTTGATTCACACCTCTTCTTCTATTTGAACCCTGAATGTTTAATTGTTGAGCGACATTCCATGACTTTATTACAAAAATAATTTTTCCCAATTTTGCTATGTGAAACAATCAAAATAACGCCACCACCATTCGATCCGTCCGGCTTTCGAGAAAAGTGTAAACATGAGTATTTTGATGTTTTTTCCTCGATACTACAAAACCCGTCCTTGCACCGCAAATTGCATCCCGGTTGCCTTAACTTCCAATGCTAACTTAACATGAAAACTTATACATATGCACCTTTCGATAAATCGAGAAAATTGTCATTTGATAAAATCCAATGAGACAATGAAACTATACAACACCCAAAGAATTTTTATACAAAAATGTCAAAAACCAAAGTAAAGCTAAAAATAACTATTGACTTGCATTGAAAGAAAAAGATGACTTTAGAGAAATGAATCACAAATCCAGCAATCTATGCTGATGACCAAAATACTTTGGCCTCTAACAAAGTGCCTCGTTTGAATCTTTGGATATCATCCGTCCGAAATTCAATGCCAGCAGAAAACCACAATGTGAAAAGAAATCCCAATGAACTGAGTCACCTTTGCTTTCTTTGTGTAACCCCTACCTTAGCGTCATTTCGGGTTTCCACCAAGATTACCCTCCATCCTTTTATTTTATTTTCTTCATTTTTCCTTTTTCTTTCCTCTTTTTTTTTCTTTTTCTTTTTTCCTTTTCTCTTTAAAGGCATCATTGTGAGGATTTGTAAAATTCCTTATATTTTTCTTGAAATTCCCTTTAATTTGGAATTTAATACTTTACAGTAGCTTTACTACACATTCACTTCCCCAATAGGTATAAATAATCATAGAACTAAGGGTTTCCTTTTTACTTTCATCGTTAAGATAAACTAAGATTTTTACGTCTTTTCGTAGTGTGAGTAATCGGTACCAGGTGTGTACAAAATTTAGTGATTAAGAGTGAGTTTTAGATGATATTAAAATGTGTGATTAGAAGTAATAATAATAAGTTAGTGAATTGTAAGTAAAAACCCTAGTACGTGCGAGTTAAGGAAAAACAATGTGAACCGACGGGTACCGTTTGTTACCGAGTGAACACACCACTTGACCACCACTTTATTAACTTAATCTCATTGTTATTAGTGCATAAATATCAGCCCCTCATCAGCTCAAGATGGCTGAAATATTTGACTAAGAAAAACCAAGGAAAAGAAAAAATTTTGTGAGATGATCTTGAGAGGACACTTGGAAGCCATCCAACCCTCTTTGACCCAAACTAAGACCAAGCTTCTTAACCTTTCTTGGAGCTCCATTTCTGCCTTCTAAGCTTCATTGTGGCCGAGACTTGAGGGAGGAAAAAGAGAGAAAGAAACCACTTCATTCAATCTTGATTTCTAGTTTAGTTGAGTGAAAAACCGAAAATCTAAACCGATTAACCTCTTATTTGGGAATTTGGGAAGCTTGGTGCGCTAAAAGTTTGGAAGGAAAGGTTGAGGTTTCTGTTGAAAGCATCTTTGGCAAGGTATTAAGGCTGTTTTTCCATTTTCTTACCCTTAATCTTGTTTAAGTTTGTTATAGCAACTTCTACTCTTGGCTAATGATGGTTATTTAAGTAGTTTTGATGGTTATGGTGGATTTTTGAGCTAGGGTTTGAGTTGTTCAGTTGTGTTTCTTGTTGATTATATAGCATATGATGTTAATAAACTTAGATAGGAAGTTGGAGTAGTGGTTCAAGACATGAATAAGAAGTTTATATCTTGAATGCATTAAATTCCAGTTTTAAGCATTGAACTGCCCTGCTTCTGGACCAGCTTTCATTCGTCCATGTTAGAGGCAGAAGTTAGGTTTAGATCAAAACATGAACGTTGTAGGAAATGGTGTTATATAGGTGCCTGTTAAAATTACAGCTCAATCGGAGCACTGTACCATGTGCAATGTTGGAAATACCCCTAACTGCAAATGTTCTTTTCCGCGGGCAGTTTTGAGATTTCACATGTTTGACTTCGTTTTTCATTTTGATTCGTATCAATTCAGCCTTTAGCCAAAACATGAAGGTTTTAACCCTATGTTTCATCTTTCCAAACGCCATCTGAAAACGCCTCAATCGGAATTGTATATCTTGAGTTATTGCCATTTAAATTCAGTACTGACAACCAGACTGACATGAACTTCGGGTTCTGTAATTTGGAAATTCGACCTAGAGCAACTGTGAAATGGGTTGAGTTGTCTTCATGAAGTTGTAACCCTTTGTCCTATCTTCGAAATGGTATCCAGTGTACCCCAATACCGATAAGTATAGCTTCGGTTGTGACCGAAACACTAAGGGACGTCAAACCTGTGATTTTGTTAATTGTCTTAAACATTAGTTCCGGTCCATTTACTAGCATTGTTTTGTACTTGAATGGACATTGAGCCTATTGAAAGGCTGTTGTGGTCAGATTATTTGTGTATGATTTTGGGGGCTAAATTGAGAAAAATAAGGAAGCCATAAATGGCTGGAAACTAGGTAAAACAAAGGGCGTGCTGCCCAAATTTGCACTCGAGAGCTAGGTAGATGTACGCGCGACTTGAGTAAGTATTTGAGAACGAATATCACTTGAATCATCTGGGATATTCAAGTCTTCTTTCATAAAGGTATATAAGTTAGAATTCGGCCCGCAACTTGTACCCTTGGAAAAATTGAAATTACGACTAATACAAAATACGTTTTCCTTGTTTCTTCGACTCAAATGGTATTTCAAAGTATAATTGCTTCAAAGTTTCGCAGTTTGAAGAGCAAGCAAGTGTTTTACGAATATTCTCTAAATGAGTTTCAATTACGTGATTCTCGTTAAACGAAACGTTTAAGTTTCGAACCTTAGTTAATTTTCAAAACTCTTAAACAATGTTTTATCGTAGATTTGGACTCCAAACACGGAGTAATACCCGAACGTGACCCGTAAAGGAACTACATCTTTTGGTGAGTGCTTCCAAATACCTGATTGAACTTGACACTTGTGTTTAATACTTGACCAATGTGATTACATGATATATGAGTGGATTGATAGGGCAAGAGTGTACTTTACCGAACTTGCCCTAATGTGATTTGTTCTTGTTCATTGATTTCAATTGAATTGATATGCATGCATATGAATTGTATCTTGTCTGGAATTCCAGAAACCCTGTGGCAAGTTAATCGAGTCGAGCTGGCAAGGGCCTGGTCAATTAGATAACGAACCCTAGGTAGTTAGTGTTGTCGAGTGGAGTGTTATCTCCTCGACTAATCGGTATACTCGAGTACTACCACCAGTGTTTATCTTGGAGTTCGGGCCCGGTAAGGGGTTTGGTTGGTGGACGGAAATTGGAGTTAAGTGGTGTACTACTGACTAGTTACCTTACTTGAAAGTTGACGGAGTGTCAACTTACTATATGATCAAGCTATGGTGGAACTGGTTTACAAAAACAATTGTATCCTTTTACGTGAAATACTGAATATGGAATGTTGGCTATACAAAGTGTATTGCTCATTTTCTTGACTTGTTATGCTCGCTATTTCACTATTATGATACATTACTGTTAATTAATGGTCAATTTGCTATTTGGAACATCACTGAGCTTTAGCTCACTCCGTTAGTTTTGTTTTCCTTACAAGGGTACGAGCGAGGCGTGAGACTTGTAAGACTAGCGTAGTCTAGTAGTTTTTGAATTTTGTAATTGTACTCACCTAGCACCCGACTAGGTTGTTTGTACTTGAATTGTAAACACTTTAAAGTATTTGGTGTGTCGAAGCCTTGTATCTGGGTTTGAACATCAATGTATATATTAAGTTTGAATTGTGTGTTATTTATTATTCTATGGATGTAAGTTATATGTCTCGAGTTATGAGTGAGTAGTCCTGGCGAGAGTTGGGCAGGCAACTCGCTAAACCCTAGGGTACGCCTTAGGGGGAGGTGGGGTGTCACAGTAGTATCAGAGCCTAGGTTTGAATTGATTTGGGTAGATTGAGTGATTTATACTTGATATTCCTTGGTTATAGCTTGGTTATTGATAGGCTAGGATTTACACTTGAGAATAGACCGTTTACCCTCGATTTATATGTCTAACTTGCTTACTTTTGCAATGTTACTTGTAAATGTAGGTTATGGAGGGTAAAGATACGACTGGGGATGCTGGGCCATCTCAGCCCGTACCTCCCGACCCTGTGCACCTTGAGGGGCCTATCGTCTTGTACTTCTATCAGGAGCACCCTGGTGGACCGTGTGTCGGTGGTCTCTGGCACGTAATATCGACATTGCGACTGTTGGAAGACTTACTCCTATCCTGATCGGGTAGTACTTGCAGTTGATGATGAGAGGAGACGATTGGGTAGCGCCAATCGTAGGTGTCAGACGGAGATCGAGCGCCTGCAGGCAGTCGTCCGAGTACAGGGGCTAGGATCCGAGAGCTGAGGCTTCAGTTCTGAGGAGTAGGAGCAGGACTAATGCCTTCAGAGAGCAGGCTCAGGCGGCTAATGGTCGCCTTGTTCGAGTAGTTGGGAGACGTCAGAGACCGGACCGACCGTATTTTGACGAAGTGCGGGGCCTTGGTGGAGGATGTGGCACAGGACTTGGCCGAGGAGGGTCAAGGGCCTGCGGTCCCTAGTGATCTGAGAGGAGACCCCGAAGGAGGAGCCGGTTGCACCTGCAGAGTCGTTGGGTCGGTATCTAGCTAGACCTTCTAGTTTAGGGTTGAGAGATTTTTGTGAGGTAGCTAGGGACATGAGTGGATGACACGTCCCCCTTTTTTTTTGAATTGACGTGTTTAAGGTGGATGTAAATAGGGTTTTTTTGTTCTATGTCCCTTGGCTGGTATAAGCCTTTGACTTGATTTTGGTTGGCATGTATAGTACTTTCTAACTTGTTATGTGACTTATTTGCTAGGTATATAAAGGAAATGTTTATTTTGAATGTGTTTTATGTCTCTGTTTATGATTTGGAAACGTTTTATTTGAGCCATACCTTATTTTGTTTATATTTATATAGTTGGATAGTCAAGAATCATGGGAAGGTAGAAGAAGTCAGGATCAGGGAGCTACTCAAGGCGTGGCTCTAATCGTAGGCGTGGGGGTAGACAGGCACAGGAACTGGTTGCAAGAACGAGAGAGGAAAGAGGGTGAAACAGTTGGACCGGGCAACCTGGACCTCGAGCGGGAAGGGGGATCAGGTGGCAATTGTAATCAACAGATGACCAATATCCTTGCTCGTTTAGTAGAGCAACAGGGTCAAGCCCCCTATGAATCAACCTAGGGATCCAGAAAGGGGCAAGATAAGCCCTAGAGAGATTCGAAAAGTTCTCTCCTCCTAAGTTCTTGGAGGATCGGACCCTGAGGTAGCGGAGAAATGGTTCGAAACCATGGATCAATATATTCGCCGCTTTAATTATGCGGAGGATAGACAGGTGCAATTGCTGTTTTTCAGTTTGAGGGTCAAGCCAGAACTTGGTGGAATGTAGTTAGAGCTAAGTGGGAGAGAGAGGGAACCGCATGGACCTGGTTGAATTTCGTGCTGGAGTTTAACGAAAAATACCTCCCTACCTATCGTCCAGGAGAAGAGAGAGGACGATTTTATTAAGCTCCGTCAGGGACTTTAAGTGTAGCTGAGTATGAGACTCAGTTTACGAAACTATGCCAAAATTTGCTCCCGAATTGATAGCTACGGAGCCAAAGGGTGTAAGGAGGTTTGTACAGGGGGCTCAATGTAGAGATACAGGAGGGCCTTGGCGGCTGCCCAGATTAACACTTTTACGGAGATTTTGGAGAAGGCCCAAAGAATAGAGACTGCCAGGGCACAAGTGGAAATTTTCACGCAAAATGGAGAGGGGCGCCTGGTGGAAATCAAGGGTCGGCATAGAGTGATCGAAACATTGCCACCCCCTAAAGCCGGTCGTGGAGCTGGAGGTGGAAGGTTTACGGGTACATCGAGGGGAGGTTACTCCGAGGGAGGCCAAAGTGGAAGAGAACAAGGAAGAGGTGTTCCACAGGGAGGCCAGACCTCCGCTTCCGAGTATCGTGCGGATATATGGGAAATCAAACCATACGAGGATAACTGCTGGAGAAAAGCTCGAAGTGTTTAAGGTGTGGGAGTACAGAGCACCAGATTGCAAATTGCCCACTAATCAGCGATACTCAATCAGCTGGCAAATCAAACTCGAAACCGACCAATGTAGGAGGGACCAGGTCAAGGGTGCCAGCCAGAGTGTACTCGTTGGACCAACAATCGGTACCTGAACCGACGGAGGTAGTGGAATGTACGATTCCTGTTTTCGTTTAGCCAAAATTTTGAATAGACCCTGGTGCCACCCATTCTTTTGTTAGCCCCACATTTATGCTTGAATTGATGTGAAAGCTGAAAAGCTGCCATATGACTTAGAAGTAAGAACACCTACGGGTAATCAAACTTTACTTGCGAATGAGGTGTAAGAAACTGCGATATATGGGTTGGTGAGCGAAAGTTAGTAGTTGACCTTATAAGTCTAGCCATTAAGGGGTATGACGTCATTTCTAGGAATGGATTGGCTAGCTCATTATCATGCTCGGGTAGATGTCGTATGAAGGTAGTTGAGTTCTTCATCCCAGGTGAGGCAACTCTAAAACTAGATGTGAGGGTATGTTAGCCTCATCTGCTCTCATTTCGGGAATTAGGGCTAGGAAATTGCTTAGTCATGAGGCACGGGGTTATCTAACTTTTCTAGTTAACACCTCAGGAGAAAAGAGTAAGCTGGAAGGATATACTGGTGATCAATGAGTTTCTAGACGTGTTCCCGGAGGGAACTGGTGTCATTGCCACCTGAAAGAGAGATTGAATTTAAGGTTGACATAGCACCTGGAACTACTCCTATTTCAAAACCCCTTATCGAAATGGCACCCGCTGAACTTAAGGAGTTAAAATTTCAATTGCAAGACCTGTTAGAGCGGGGATTCATACATGAAAGCGAATCACCGTGGGGCGCTCCAGTGCTATTTTGTCAAAAAAGAAGGACGGAAGTTTAAGGTTATGCATTGATTATCGAGAATTGAATGCAGTAACCATTAAGAATAAATATCCTTTGCCCCACATCGATGAGGTTGTTTGATCAATTACAAGGGCTGTTGGTGTTCTCTAAGTTGGTATCTCGACAAGGTATTATCAATTGAGAATTAGGAAAGGAAGATGTGCCAAAACGGCCTTTAACACTCGATATGGGCATTTCGAGGTTGCGGTAATACCTTTGACTTAACCAATGCCCCAGCGGCATCATGGATCTAATGCATTGAGTGTTTAAACCCTATTTGGATAAGTTTGTGGTGGTGTTTATTGACGATATCCTAGTGTATTCAAAGACCAAAGGAGGAGCATGAACAACATTTGAGAATAGTACTGCAAACCCTAAGGAGAGCACCAGTTTGTTCGCAAAGTTCAGGCAAGTGTGAATTTTGGGTTAGAGAAAGTCGTTCTTAGGCCATATAATTTTCAAAGGATGACTTACTGTGGACCCGGCCAAAGTGGAGTTGTAGCTAAATGGAAACGGCTAGAGAATTCCTATTGAGTACGAAGCTTTTGGGTCTAGCGGAGTACTTACCGCCGGTTTATAAAGAATTTTTCGAGAATTGCGGGACCCCTAACTACTTGACAAAGAAACAAGGAAAGTACATTTGGGATGTTAAGTGTGAGAATAGTTTCCAAGAGCTAAGAAGCAATTGACCATGGCTCCAGTGCTAGCTTTGCCAAACGGGAAGGATAGCTATACGGTTCTATTACCGATGCTTCGAGAGAAGGGTTAGGGGTGTTTTAATGCAAAATAGGAATGTTGATTGCCTATGCATCTCGGAAGTAGAAATTCATGAGCAAAACTATCCAACCCATGACTTAGAGCTTGCAGCAGTTGCGTTTGCTTTGAAGAAAATGGCGGCATTAATTTATACGGGATAACATTGAGGTATACACGGATCATAAAAGTCTTAAATACTATATCTCTCAGGAAGAACTAAATCTGAGACAACGTCGGTGGGTGGAGTTTTTAGAAGACTATGATTGTATGATTAATTACCATCCAGGAAAGGCCAACGTTGTAGCAGATGCTCTAAGTCGAAAGGCTCAATTAGCAAGCTTAATGGTGGAGAGTGGAGCTTTGTTGGAGGATGTATGTGAATGGAACCCTCATCTGGAGCCACGGAAAAGTTATTTTTGGAAATATTGAGGTGAAGTCGACACTGTTTGGAACGGATTAAAGAGGGCCAAATGACAGAACCAACGGTACAAAAGTGGGTGGAAAGAGTAAAGAAGGGAGAATTGCCTGATTTCAGCCTAGGGTCTGATGGGATTTTAAGGTTGCGAAATCGCGTCGTGGTACCTAAGAATGAAGAACTGAGGAAGGAGATTTTGGAGGAATCTCACCGTTCTAGGTATACGGTGCATCCAGATAGTGGTAAGATGTACCATGATCTCAAAAGCTTGTATTGGTGGATAATATGAAGGCGGAGATTGCTCAGTTTGTACAAAAGTGTCTTACATGTCAACAAGTGAAAGCTGAGCATCAAAAACCGTCGCGTCTGTTACAGCCTTTAGAGATCCTGAATGGAAGTGGGAGCACATAACGATGGATTTCGTATCAGGGTTACCACGAACTCAAAAAGGGCATGATGCGGTTGGGTAATAGTAGACCGCTTAACTAAGACCGCACATTTCTACCAGTTAATATGAAATATTCTTTGGAGAAACTTGCCAAACTCTATATGAATGAATGGTGTAGGACTACATGGGTACCAGTGAGTATCGTATCCGATAGAGACCCCAGATTTGTATCTCGATTCTGGCATAAACTGCAAGAGGCTCTAGGAACTAAGTTGAGCTATAGTACAACGTATCCTCCCAAAACTGATGGACAAATCTGAGAGGACCATTCAAACTCTTGAGGAATACTGAGAGCCTGATCGTAGATTTTTGAGGGAGTTGGAGCCAATATCTAACCCTGGTTGAGTTCGCGTATAACAATAGTTACCCACTTCGTCTATTCAAATGGCCCCATATGAAAGCATTGTATGGACGAAGGTGTCGATCACCAATCCCATTGGGATGATGGTAGGAGAGAGGAGATCATAGATCCGGCTACATACCATGGGTTGATGAAGCCAACGAAAGCGGTAAAGGTGATTCGTCAGAGGCTTCAAACGGCCCCAAAGCCGACAAAAGAGCTTTGCCTGATCATCGGAGGAAGGATTTTGGAGTTTGAGATAGGAGACAAAGTGTTTCATTAGGGTTACTCCATTGAAAGAAAGATTAAAGCAGGGAAAAGGGAAAAAAGTTGCAACCAAGATACATAGGACTTTCAGATACTCTAGCGAATAGGAAAAGGTGGCTTACCGACTAGAATTACCAGCTAGTTTGTCTCGGATCCATATGTTTTTCATGTTTCTTTGCTTAAGAAATATCATCCGGATCCGACTCACATTTTACCACCATAAGATATTGAACTGGACGAGTCTTTAACCTATGAGGAACGACTATTTGGAAGTAACTGGATAAAAAGGTGAAGGACTTGAGAACAAGCAGATTCCACTAGTGAAGGTTCTATGGAACACCATGAGTGGAGAAAGCAACCTGGGAGCTAGAGAAGGACATGCAAGAAAAGTATCCAGACCTATTACAACAAAAGATATGAATTTGAGGTCGAAATTCTTTTAAGGGGGGAGAGAGTGTGAGGACTTGTAAAATCCCTTATTATTTTTCTTTCAAATTCCCTTTAATTTGGAATTTATTACTTTACAGTAGCTTTACTACACATTCACTTCCCCAATAACTACAAATAATCATAGAACCAAGGGTTTCCTTTTTACTTTCATCATAAGATAAACTAGAGTTTTCGTCTTTTCGTAGTGTGAATAATCGGTACGAAGTGTATACTAAATTTGGTGATTAAGAGTGACTTTTAGATGATATTAAAATGTGTGATAGAAGTAATAATAATAAGTTAGTGGAATTGTAAAGTAAAAACCCTAGTACGTGCGAGTTATGGAAAAACGGTGTTGAACCGACGGGTACCGTTTGTTACCGAGTGACACACCACTTGACCACCACTTTATTAACTTAATCTCATTGTTATTAGTGCATAAATATCAGCCCCTCATCAGCTCAAGATGGCCGAAATATTTGACTAAGAAAAACCAAGGAAAAGAAAAATTTTGTGAGATGATCTTGAGAGGACACTTGGAAGCCATCCAACCCTCTTTGACCGCAAACTAAGACCAAGCTTCTTAACCTTTCTTGGAGCTTCATTTCTGCCTTCTAAACTTCATTGTGGCCGAGACTTGAGGGAGGAAAAAGAGAGAAAGAAACCACTTCATTCAATCTTGATTTCTAGCTTAGTTGAGTGAAAACCGAAAATCTAAACCGATAACCTCTTATTTGGGAACTTGGGAAGCTTGGTGTGCTAAAAAGTTTGGAAGGAAAGGTTGAGGTTTCTGTTGAAAGCATCTTTGGCAAGGTATTAAGGCTTTTTTTTCCATTTTCTTACCCTTAATCTTGTTTAAGTTTGTATAGCAACTTATACTCTTGGCTAATGATGGTTATTTAAGTAGTTTTGATGGTTGTGGTGGATTTTTGAGCTAGGGTTTGAGTTGTTCAGTTGTGTTTCTTGTGATTATATAGCATATTGATGTTAATAAGCTTAGATAGGAAGTTGGAGTAGTGGTTCAAGACATGAATAAGAAGTTTATACCTTGAATGCATTAAATCCCAGCTTTAAGCATTGAACTGCCCTGCTTCTGACCAACTTCATTCGTTCATGTTAGAGGCCGAATTAGGCTTAGGTCAAAACATGAAAGTTTTAGGAAATGATGTTATATAGCTTCCTACAAAATTCCAAATCAATCGAAGCACTGTATCGTGTGAAATGACCGAAATACCCCTAACTGCCAAATGTTCTTTTCCGCAGGCAGTTTTGAGATTTCACATGTTTGGCTTCATTTTTCACTTTGATCCGTATCAATTCAGGCATTTGGCCAAAACATGAAAGGTTTAACTCTATGTTTAAGCTTTCCAACTCAATCTGAAAACGCAACAAATCGGGATTGTGTAGCTTGAGTTATTTCCGTTTGAATTCAGTACTGACAACCAGACTGACCATGAACTTCTGGTTCTGTAATTTGCAAATTCGACCTAGATCAACTGTGAACTGGGTTGAGTTATCTTCATAAAAGGTTGTAACCCTTTATCCTATATTCCAAACTGTATAAATTTCACCCAATCCGATAAGTATAGCTTCGGTTGTGACCGAAACGCTAAGGGACGTCAAACCTGTGATTTTGTTAATTGTCTTAAAACATTAGTTTTGCTCCATTTACTAGCATTGTTTTGTACTTGATATGACATTGAGCCTATTGAAAGGCTATTGTGGTTAGATTATTTGTGTATGATTTTGGGGCTGAATTGAGAAAAATAAGGAAGCCATAAATGGCTGGAAACTAGGTAAAAACAAAGGTCGTGCTGCCCAAATTTGCACTCGAGGGTTAGGTAGATATACGCGCCACTGAGTAAGAATTTGAGAACGAATATCACTTGAATCGTCTGGGATATTCAAGTCTTCTTTCATAAAGGTATATAAGTTAGAATTCGGCCGAAACTTGTACCCTTGGAAAAAAATGAAATTTACGACTAATAGAAATACGTTTTCCTCGTTCTTCGACTCAAATGGTATTTCAAAATATAATTGCTTCAAAGTTTCGCAGATTGAAGAGCGAGCAAGAGTTTTACGAATATTCTCTAAATGAGTTTCAATTACGTGATTCTCGTTAAACGAAACGTTTAAGTTTCGAAACCTTTGTTAATTTTCAAAGCTCTTAAACAATGTTTTATCGCAGATTTGGACTCCAAACACGGAGATAATACCCGAACGTAACCCGTAAAGGCACTACATCTTTTGGTGAGTGATTCCAAATACCTGATTGAACTTGACACTTGTGTTTAATACTTGACCAATGTGATTACATGATATATGAGTGGATTGATAGGGCAAGAGTGTACTTTACTGCACTTGCCCTAATGTGATTTGTTCTTGTTCATTGATTTCAATTGAATTGATATGCATGCATATGAATTGTATCTTGTCTGGAATTCCAGAAACCCTGTGACTAGTTAATCGAGTCGTGCCGGCAAAGGGCTCTGGTCGATTAGATAACGAACCCTGGGTTAGTTAGTGTTGTCGAGTGGAGTGTTATCTCCTCGACTAATCGGTATACTCGAGTACTATCACCAGTGTTTCCGAGCCCGGTAAGGGGTTTGGTTGTGGACGGAGATTGGAGTTAGTGGTGTACTACTAGACTAGTTACCTTACTTGAAAGTTGACGGAGTGTCAACTACTATATGATCAAGCTATGGTGGAACTGGTTTATAAAAGTAATTGTATCCTTTTACGTGAAATACTGAATATGGAATGTTGGCTATACAAAGTGTATTGCTCATTTTCTTGACTTGTTATGCTCGCTATTTCACTATTATGATACATTTACTGTTAATTAATGGTCAATTTGCTATTTGGAACATCACTGAGATTTAACTCACTTCGTTAGTTTTGTTTTCCTTACAAGGGTACGAGGCGAGGGCGTGAGACTTGTAAAGACTAGCGTAGTCTAGTAGTTTTGAATTTATAATTGTACTCAGGCTAGCACCTGACTAGGGTTGATTGTACTGAATTGTAAACACTTTAAAGTATTTTGGTGTGTCGAAGCCTTGTATCTGGGTTTGAACATCAATGTATATATTAAGTTTGAATGTTGTGTTATTTATTATTCTATGGGATGTTAAGTTATTGCCTCAAGTTATGAGTGAGTGATCCTGGCGAGAGTTGGCAGGCGACTCGCTAAACCCTAGGTACGCCTTAGTGGAGGTGGGGTCGTCACATCCTTGCGGATTTTCAACATGATGAGCAGTATCAACCTTACACCTAATCAATTCAGAAATACATCTAAAAATTTCCTGGCATCAGTAATATGAACAATCATCTGCGAATTATTTAGCAAATTCTTGAACAGAGATATTGCAAAGAACAGAATCAGGACTTTTCGGCTTTTGTAATGGGTCTTGGTGGGGTGCCTTAGAAAAGTTAAGGCTTGAAGGTGGATTTCAACAGTGATTTAAATGATCTGAGATCGCATATTGCGCCAAACCCTTTTTTTAGGGTTAAACCAAAACTTGCCCCAGTTTATTCTCAACTGAGGTTCTCTTCTCTTTCATTTTCCTTTTTTTCCGGCCTTTCTGCCATTCCTTTGAACTTTTCAACATTTGGCCCAGTTTATGCTTAACCGAGGTTTTTTCCTTTAATTTTCTTTCCTTTTGTTCCTTTATCACTTTTCACCTCTTGAGGCTTTTCTTTTCTCTTTTTTTCAACTCAAACTTGCCCCAGTGTGGGTTTGCGATCCTCAGATGTTGCCAAACGAAATAATTTATTCTGAAGGTTCAAAAGGATAACTAGGGATAGAATGTTTAATTGGAAAGGAAGAAGGCCTGACTTTCATTCCGTTCCTTACACTAACTCTGAAAGGAAACTTCATTAATGCGAAATTTCTTGCATGTATCTGAATTAATTGACTGAGGAAGACTCTTGTTCATCCATATCTATGAAACATAAGTGATTTTCCGGACAATACTCTTCCTTATTCTTTTCTTTTCCTTTTTTCTTCTTTTTCTTTTGTTTGTTTTGTTTTTTTACCACAAACCCTTTCCAATCTTACACCGACAACAGTTGCCTCAACATTTTGTCTCTTTTCCGAGTAGTCACGATTTGACCCTTTTATTGTAAGCACAGGTCGTTCCTTTTGACTACATTTGGTTGCTTCTCATCGAATAAAGATTATTGTTCTTGACACTGCTTTCCATCAGCCTCTTTTTTCTGCTTTTTATTCAAGTGACCACTAATTTTATTTCCTTCATCTTGATCCCCATTCGGTCTGAGTTCCTCCTTCGAATCTCTTTGAAGTATGTTCGGATACCTCCTCGCTATTCCTACATTCATGCGATATCGAGATTACAGCAATCAAATTCCGGAATGGTAATATCCAAAGGGTCAGGGGGTTTTATTTTGGACCATCTGAAAAGAATGTGTAAGTCACAGTACATATAAAACTGTACATTTCTTTTTTTTTTACATTTAAAAAAAAATCAAACTTAATATCATGTTACTTGCTAAACGAAACATGTCTTCAAAAGCCATTTGATTGAAACTATTTACAAAAAAGATAGTTAAATAAAAGACACACGCATGAATGATTTTTCATTAGCTTTAACCAAACAATTCCCCAAATTTATCGACACTTCCCTTCAAGAGGGAGGAATTTCACTAATTCAGCCCTTCTAAGATTTTCAAATTTTTTTCATTGGGGGTAAATGCCTCAAAGGTTGTGTGATGAGGTACTTGAGAGTCTGGGTAATTCTGACGCATTTGAATGCTGGTCGGGTTGACTTGGATGTTATAAGGGTAAGTATATGGAAAACTGGAAGTGAGGTAGGTGAAGGTCTCTTCGGGTATGTTTGCAAAGGACGGTGCAAAGGTAACTTGGGTATGGGATAGAAGAGGTGGTTGATTTGCAGTGTCTACTGGAGGTGTCGCGGTGGATCTATCAGATGATTTCGGATGTGCGCTCATGTTTACACGATTTCTTAAAGCTCGACTGCGAGATCGTGTGACGATGGGGCTTCTTCTGGTAGATATATTTGAAAAACACCTGACATTTTAGAAAACCCTATTTAGCATCATCTCTTGACTAGCTGTTGGCAAAGCAAGAAAAGAAAGAAAAAGAAAAAGACGCGAGTTAGTAAGAATTAAAGTAATTCGGATGCATGTCCTATTGGGGAGCCCTTTTTGTGCCAAGGGTAGGCCTAGAATGAGAATGTAATCCTCTAGGGTAGGCACATACAATACCTGATAAATCCGACCAACTTATTGAGTGAAAAATAATTTGAAAATTTTGGCCAATTGAAATGAGAAGAGACATTTGTCCTAAAAATGAGGACAAAGTCCGAATGGATTACTTGCTTTGATCGACACAAAAATGATGTGTGAAAGAGTCTACTCTTGAAAGGATTGTAATGTCTCGACTAGTTTATTCGGTGAACCTAAACGGGTCAAATAGATCGAATAAAATTGATGATTTATTCAAAAAATGACTGGATCACCCTAAAAATGGGAAAACTGGACAAATGGATTGAATGAAATGATGATTTATTCAAAAATGACTAGATCACCCTAAAAATGGATAAACTGTCAAATGGCATTGATGACTTATTCAAAATTAACTGGATCGCTCTAAAATGGGTAACTGGTCAAATGAACTGAATGAAATTGATGATTTATTTAAAATCGACCGGATTGTCCTAAAATGAATAAATTGATAAAATGGATTGGATAAAATTTATGGTTTATTTCAAAATTGACTAAATTGTCCTAAAAATGAATAAATGGATTGAGTTAATGATTTATTCAAAAATGACTAAATTGTTCTAAAAGTAAATGAATTGATCAAATAGATGAAATGGAGTCAATAATTTATTCAAAAATGAGTAATTTGTTCAAAAATGACTGGACTGTCCTAAAAATGAATGAATTAAAAAATGGATTGGATGAAATTGATGGTTTATTTGAAAATCAATTGAATTGTCTACCCATTAGTAGTTTCAAAAAAAATCATTGCAATGCATTAGTCTATGAGCCTTCTAAAATCAAGATTTGGCCTCGATCTATTTATCGTCTTAACAATGCGGAATTATTTGTGAATTTCTTCAAATTAATGTCCTTTACGCAAGGGAATTTTACCAACTATATTAAAATGACCAAAAGATGATTATTAGATGCTCATATTCTAATGTGCAAAAATTGCTTTGCCGTCTTCGAAAAGATCAGATCCTACCTTACCTCGTGCACTACCCCTTTTGGATGAAAAAAAAATATAGACGTGCAAGTTTCATTGGATTACATATCCGAGACACAAGGTGGCTTATTTCTAACGTGGGATTCCCTACATGGCATTCCCTCTAAGGTTTATGCGTGATGCCAATTTATCAAAACAATTAAATACACAATTTGAAATGAAACATGACCTAAGGAACACTTTATATGCCAGGGTGGGCTTAAAATGATGTGCACTTATCAACCTACAAATGCAATTCATTGGAATTTAAACGTGCAATAACCTATCTAAGAGGGTTGGTTCTAAAAGAGTATCATGCCAGAACTCTTATTTTCTAGTGTTTGTGGATGCAAAAGGCAAGAAAACAAGGAAATGTTAATTTAACACATAACACGTTGTAGCAATTAAATGATACAAAAAGCAATAGGAAAAATAAGGAAAGAGGGGTGGAATCCCTCCTCTCGTGCCTAATGTTCCTAGTTGGATAAGGTTGACTCTAACCTAGGTAATTTCTATCATGGATGCATGAGGTTTGGCTTATTAATGCATCTAGACTTGATCATGTGACGCCCCCACTTCTCCCTAAGGCGAACCAGAGGGTATCCACGGGGCGCCTGCCCAACTCTCGCCAAGACTCAAGACAAAACAATTCAAGCTTAACTATAAATAACCAACAATACAAGCCTAATGAGGAAAGTCGCTTCCATAACCAATATTCGATAGTACACCATGAGTACAAAATGCATCAATCATCCAAATCTTACATTCGATTCCCAAAAGTTACATCCAATCCCAATTTATACAAAAATCCCGAGTCTAACCAAGTACATTAAACCCTAACACAAAAGTACATCACAAGAGGGTTTTCTTCGAGTTCACTCCAATCCATTCCTGTTAAGGAAAACAAATCTAAAGGGTGAACAAAACGCTCGTGAGGCCAAAAAACACACATGCAAGCACATTGTCCAAACAACAATCCCATTTAACGAATAAAGCTGTAATATGCAAGAAATTAGCAATTCGAGCAATAATATGTAAATAGAAACAATTCAAGAATATAGGAGCTCTCAGGAGCTATTTTCCACTTGCGCGATCCGGAACCTCCACGAATTGACACTTCGTCAATCGGGTAGGCTTTGTCCGTAGAACTTCACTTATCATGTCCCCTTTCACCTTACATACCCCTGTATCGGGCCCGCCTGTCGTTTGTTTTGGGCGATACTGCTTCGAGTATGCCAAGCAAGACCTCTCACTAGGTCAAGCTTATTTTTCTCATGGTTCACCAAGGATCCCGACCAAGCCCATGCCGGCTCGAATCCAAGGTTAGCCAGTGAGAGTTGGGTGTCGAGGAGATTCACTCCAGCGACGTATGCAGTCATAACATACAAATTCATGTCATTCAAGCATTTGACATATCCAAGCATTTGATAATTTCAAGCATGAGTTATTCATTTCAAATGAGAACGAGTGCGATAAAGTACACACTCGACTCCATTTTCAAAATCTCAATTCATGGATAACAAGTAAGCATGTATCGAATGCATATAGTTTCAACTATTCATGCACTTGACACTCACCAAATAGTTCAGGTAGTATAGCACACTTGGGGTTCAGGCGTCCACCGTGGGATCCTCTTGAAGGTCCTCGTGAGTGCCTGAGCATTTAATAATGAACCACTACTTAGAAACCCCAATTATCACAAAAGGTTGCACACTTGTGCAATTTAGAGAAATCTTACGAAAATGAGTCTTAACTTGCTCAATTTCAAGGTTCAAAAGTGGTGTTTAGACACACAAGGAGAAACTAGTTTTCCTTCTTGAAAACAAGTCTAAAATGGTCAAGTAGTGTCGAAAGATAGGGAAGGGTCTCGAAAACTCACTTCCCTTCAAGTTTGGAAATTTTCAGATTTGAGGTGTATTTTTGGAAAAATCATAACTCACTCTCCGTAACTCCAAAATTAGAAACATTGGTACTGTTGGAAACTTCTTCCAAATTACTAAAAGTTCCTAGAAGACACTTTTCAATGATTCCTAATGGAAGATATTCAAAAATTAGCTCAAAGTTGTTGTTTTAAGCTTGCAAAACAGTTTTTAGGTTGGTTTTTCGCCAAATTTGAAAATTCGGTAAAAATCACAGAATTCGATCTAGCCTCTGAAATTTGGTACTCAATTAGATTTGCACAGAAGGTTTAAAAACACAACAAACGGAACAAGAATCAGAGTTTTGACAGCCAAGATATAGCAGCTCGAAGTTAGTGCAAAAACGAAGTTCACTGGACAAATTCCAGATTTGAAGCTTAAAATTTGGGACTTTAGTTGGGCATCGAAACGGACTCGGAATGGCACCAAATTTGACAGTATTATACTACCATATGAGAGATATCCCTCTATCTAATTTCATGGAAAAATTCATTCGGGAAGATAGTTAACAAAAACCTCTAAAGTTTCTAAAATTTCCAAGGCAATCTGCCTTGTACTCTTGTTTTTCCCTTTTCCAAACATTTGGTCAATGAAATTCTTCAAACATCATTAATTTTTGAAAAAAAGGTCTAAGAAACATCCA